>JABUQX010084940.1:0-22293 GCA_015478945.1 Trachelipus rathkii | reverse complement strand
ACATCATATATTCTGCAAATATTTAAAAATGAAGTAACTTGATTAAATAATATATATTCAAGTATTTAATATAAATATATATATATAAAGTCCACATATACTATGTATATATATGTATATGCTTTGGTTAGATATGTAAGTTATGCGTTATTTAAGATTTCTTATTAGTTTTAAAAATAGCTAATAATAAATATTTTAACCTTTATAAATGATTTACTTTAATTATATAATTATAACCCCTTTCGAATTCGATTTCACCTTTAGGCTATTATTATATTAATGCACCTTACTGCACCAGGTGAACTGAGGAGAAAGAATTGAGGTGTGCCAACCTTTCTCGGGTGCCCGACTGTGGAGCGCTTTGCCTAGAGTGCGTAATATATTACGGGGCAAGATTCTTTGTGTCGTTTGAGGAGACTCCCGTCCTTGCAAACGTTTGCTATCAGTAGGGAAAATAGAAAAGAAAATAGGATGTGAAAAGAAGGATCAGCGTGTATGGTTTCTAAGCCAGGTTGATGTTGAAGAACCAATAAACGAGCGTGTGAAAACGCTACTTTGGCCTAAACAATTTTAGGTATGCAGTCAGAATGGCACCATACTCTAAAATTCTTTTGCAATGGTTTTTTCCATCGACTTATATATATTTGGCGAGCATGAATATCGATTCTACGATATATAATATTAATATTATATTATATATATATATATATATTATTATAATAATATATATATACGTATTTTTTATATATATTTATATATATATTATATATATATTAATATATATTATATATATATATATATTATTATATATATATAATTATAATAGATATATAATTATATATATATATATATATAATATAATAATATATAATATATATATTTATATATAGATATATATATTATTAATATATATTATTATATATTATATAATATATATAGGTATAATATATATAATATATATATATATATAATCTATATATATAATTATATATATATATTATATTATTATTATAATTATATATTATTGAGGGAGAGAGAGAGGGAGAAGAGAAAGAAGAGAGGAAGGAGAGAGAGAGATGAGAGAGGAGAGAGACGAGAGGAGAGAGAGAGAAGAGAAGAGAGAGAGATGAGAGAGAGAGAGAGAGAGAGAGAGAGGAGAAGAGAGAGAAGGAAGAGAAGAGAGAGAGAGAGAGAGAGAGAAAGAGAAGAGAGAGAGAGGACGAGAGAGAAAGAGAGAGAGAGAGAGAGAGGGAGAAGAGGGAGAGAGAGAAGATGGAGAGAGAGAGAGGAGAGAGAGAGAGAGAGAGAGAGAGAGAGAGAGAGGAGAGAGAAGAGAGAGAGAGAGAGAAGACGAGAGAGAGGGACGAGAGAAGAGAGAGAGAGAGAGAGAGAGGGAGAGATGAAGAGAGAGAGGAGGAGAGAGAGAAGAGAGAGAGAGCAGAGATGAGAAGAGAGAGAGAAGAGAGAGATGAGAGAGAGAGAAGAGAGAGAGGAGAGAAGAGAGAGACGAGGAGAGGAGAGTAGAGAGAGACGAGAGAGAGAGAGAGAGAGAGAGAGAGAGACGAGAGAGAGAGAGAGAGAAGAGAGAGGGAGAGAGAGATGAGAGAGATGAGAGAGAGATGAAGAGAGAGAGAGGGAGGAAGAGGAGAGAGAGAAGAGAGAGAGAGAGAGAGAGAAGAGAGAGAGAGAGAGAGAGGAGAAGAGAGAGAGAGGAGAGAGAGAGAGAGAGAGGAGGAGAGAGAGAGAGAATTTTAAATAGTTTTTTTTTAAATTAATCGTCATCGTCATCGTCAAAATTTGCACTAATTGTCATCGGCATCAGCAAAAATTTCATAATCGTCCCATCACTAATATATATATATATACCGGTATATATATATATATATAATCTCTAACAACTCCCAGGAAGGGCTTTCACCCTTTTAGTTGGTCCAGCATCTTCTTCTTCTGGCCTGAAACTTTTAACCCTAGAGCAATCTAGAAGACCATTTCTTTGTGCAATGGTTACCTACGCCAAGTCCTTGAAGTTAAACCTTCAGGTAGGGTTTCCGCCCTCTTCAGTAGATACTAGCATCTTCTTCCGTTAGGCCTCAAAACTCGTACTCCCAGAGCTCTTCAGAGGATCTTGCTTCTAGGCGATATATATATATACCTTAAAGTGGCCACTGCAGTTAGGAATAGTGAAGGATGCTTAAAGATTCAAAATGATCTTGATAAACTTCTTGGGTGGTCAGATAATTGGCAAATGAATTTTAATAGTAAAAAGTGTAAGGTTCTTCACCTAGGTTATCAAATAAAAGTTTTACTACGATATGAATTGGGATTGGCTTGAGTCTGTGGACCAGAAAAAAGATTTAGGTGTGAATTATAGCAGTATTTTGAAGTAGCTAATCAGTGTTTGGAAGCTAGAAATAAAGCTAATAAGATGCTGGGCATAATAAATCGCAATGTTGTTTACAAGAGCAAGGAGTAATAAGTAAACTGTCTTAATAATAGCTATGTTAGGCCATAATAGGCAGGTATTGTGCACCAAGTTGGCCCCTTATTAAAGAAAGCTAGATATGCTAGAGAGAGTGCAACGAAGAGCAAGGATGATTTCTGGTTTGAGGGTAAGAGCTATGAGAGAGGCTGAAGAACGCTAGGAATGGTTTCTGCAGAAAAGGCGATTTCTCAGAGGGGAATGATACAAGTCTACAAAATATTTACATTTATGAGTAATTACGAGGACCAATAATTTTATTAGTAGAACGGTGACAGGTGACCAGGGGGCAGAATAAGAAAATTAAGAGGAAAGCATGCCATCTTGATTAAGAAAGATCAGTCAGTAATGGGTTTGTTAATTTTGGAGAGTATTGCCAGAGGAGTTGTGAGTGTGACTCGGATTTACAACATTTAGAAAAAGGTTAGATTCGTTTAGGATGGGTTGAGGTATTCATATAATATATTGACGAAGCAAATTGGGGGAGTTTAGTTATAGTAGTTTGATAATGTTAGATGGCATGATTTGACATAACTTAGTTAATTAATTCATGTGGATGGTTTGGGTATCGTATATATATATATATATATATATACTATATATATATATATATATAATATATATATATATATATATTTATATATATTATATATATTATATATTATATATATTATTATATTATTTTATATATATATAATTTATATTATATATATATATATATATATATTATAATATATATATATCATTAGTTTTTGACTAAGCCAAATTGGGATTTTGTAGTTACAGTAATTTGACAAGCCTAGGGTGCTTTGTGGGATTTGATGAGATATTTGGGTAGTGTCGTTGACGGGGACAGTCTTGATAGGCCCATGTGGCTTCTTACTGTCTCTATATTCTTAATGTCTTAATGTCTTAATAGAATAATGAAATATATAAAAATATTGAAATTAAACATTAAAATTTTTTTTGAAAATTCCATTTCAAAATTGAAATTCTGGGAACCGGTCAATTATTTCAGGGAGAACGGTCATTAAATGATTATTTACGTCTGTGCTTGTGTCCAAACTAATTAATTATTGATTTATATGTTAAGTAGATTTTATAATGTAATATAGTATTATTTGGATAAAAAAACACAACTCTTAAGTTATATTTTATTGACAATTTTCAAAACGTGAATTTTTTCCAAAATTATGAATTTTATTTTCATCGTTTTATGCTAAATAAACATTGAAAAAAAAGAATTATGACTTTAAATTTTAATAATTTCTAATAGCTAATAATAATAATATTTACACTTTTAACAAATAGGCACTTTAATATTCTGAGTAGGCCTATGTGCATGCACAATTTCACGTAAACTTGTGGACAAAAAAAATTTACATTATTATAAATTCTATATTTATGACAATATTATTATTATCAATATAATAATAATTATAATAATAATATTAATATAATATAATAAGAATAATAACAAATATAATAATAATATAATAATCCAATCATTATACTATAATATAATATAATAACATAATAATAATTAATATTATATTACACTATGATTAATATTGCAACTTCGTATATCAGGGCTGCAGAGTCGTAAAATAAATTTTTTGTCTCTGACTCCTTAAATTAAAATACAGATATTCGACTGTGACTCTACTTAAACAAAAATTTTTGACTCCGGCTTCCACTTACAAGAATTTTCGACTCCGGCTCCACTTTGCACAGATTCGTCACTCTGACTCCTGAAAATTAGCACGATCCACGACTCCGAACCGCTGATTTATGCTACGAGTTATGTAAGCACATTTCTTAAAAAATGATCAGTATTGATTTGCACCAAGTTTTATAATCTGTACACTAGATACGAAAGAAAGATTAGGTTAGAAAACATTAAACCAAAGCATCGTCTTATAGTCTACCGATGCATAAAAAACTAAAATAAAATTGTTATTAAAAACTAAAAAAAATGGACTTTTTATACAAGTTTACATTGACCGGTTTTCCCGACTCCCGACTGGCTTTCCCCGAAATTGAAAAAAAACTTGACTTTATAAAATAAGTTTAAATATTTTTATTTTTTAAATAGAAAATGTTAATATAATAAAATATGGATCTAAGTCAAAATTCTGATTCTTAATTCTCTGAGATTCACCAGGTTTAAAAAAATTTTTTTCAATTTAAATTTTTTTTTTTTTTTTTCCCCAAATGGGGGAAATATTTTTGAACTGAAGGTGTAAGTTATTTACGTACAGTGTTATATATGGTAAAATATTTCTATTACTACTTAACATCTTTCTGTGATTGAAAATGTTTTTATTAAGAATATATTAAAGAAGTATTAAAAAGATGTGGTTCTCCCCTCTGATTGGTTGTGACCAAGTACGGTATATTATTTTATAAATTTTATTAAAATTTTTTATATTAAATATTATATATATATTTATATTATATATATAATATATATGATATTATATAAGATCGAAGGATTTACGAATAAATAGGTCCTCGTAATTATATATATATATATAATTAGTTCAGTAGTTCTTAACTACAAATAAATTGGCAGCTATGGCTTTGAAAATTTGCAACTTCTGAAGCGATCATGCTCGAAACAAGTTGTTTGCTAAAGAACTGGCCAACCAGCAGCAGGATGTGAGGGATGTCCTAAGGAAGTCCACGGAGGAGTGGAAGCCCTCTAAAGGCGAGTTGGCCTGGTCCCTTTTCCCCCACCAGCACAGGGAGGTCTTTGTAGACCTATTTATTAAATATAATACCCCCCTTCCCAGCTCTGCAGCTGTAGAGAGGCTTTTCAGCACAAGCGGGGACATACTAAGGGCCAAGAGGTCCTCTTTAGATGAGGGAAACTTTGAGGAACTTGTGTTCCTCAAAGGAAATATGGACCTCCTGGGGGAAAACATGGACCACAAGGACATGGAGGAGGAAGAGGACGTGTAGATATTAGTTTACGGTGTTTTAATTACAAAAAATTAATAAATGTGTTTTTCTTCCTTATAAAAGCATGCTTTTGTTATCGCACTAAAGTTTACTTTGTAAATAAATTTAGCAAACACACACTGGCCGTCAAAAAGTTGCAGGCGCATTGAGGTTGTCAAAAATATAGGCGCTAGGCGCACTAGGTCCGGCGGCATAGTCACAGGCGCACTCAAAAAAATTATAGTTGCGCCCAGCACTGTTGTAAACAAAAGCAACTTTTATGAGAAATCGCGTTCGTTTTTGTGCGAAATTCGTGCTAAAATTGGGTGAGCAATTCTTATTGAACAAATGACAAAAACGATAACAGTAAGTTGCTCACCATGTTGTGAAGTTAAATGTGATCTCTTATCCTGAAACACGTTACACGCTTCTGAAAAAAGCACCTCAGAATAAACTGATGAAGCAGGGCAGGCGAGCATTCTTTTAACTACCAATTTAATAATAGGATATTTTTCTTGATTGTTGAGATAAGTTCCGGTTCTGACTGGAATTTTTCCAAGGTTCCCAAAAATTTCAATTCCAGCCAGAACCAAAAATTCTGGTCCCAGTACATCCCTTATATATATATATATATATATATATATATATATATATATTATATATATGATATTATATAATATATATATATATATATATATATATATATATATATATATATATATAATTAGTATATATTAATATATATATATATATAATAATATATATATATTATATATATATATATATAATATTATGATATATATATATATATATATATTATATATATATATATATATATATTATATATAATATCTCAATGGCCGTAAAAAACAAAATCAACAAACTTTGACCTTCGACGTTTAGAATATTGAACTTGGACCAAAAGTTAGTTATTCATAATGTTATGGTATATAGTGGGAATAAAATGGTATATGCTTTAAAACAAATTATTGCTTATGTTAGAAGTTATTAGCAAAAAATAGGATTTTTTTTTACCCCCACCAATGGGGTAAAAAAAAAATTTAAATGGGGTAAAAAAAAATTTTCAAGTTAATTCAATATTAAAGAAATAAAACTTAACTTTTAATTAATAATCTTGTTCCTTTTCAATATTTAAGTTATTTTTGGTCCAAATAAAGCAAAAATTCCTCTTCTTTTTTTTAAATAAAAAATTATGCTTAAAATTTACTTTGTTACCGGTAGGTACAACATGAAATTTTATTTTTTTTTTTGGTGAGGAACCCATGACTCGCGATTAATCAGCTTGTAAAGGGCCTCTTCCTCTTCCTTAAAGTAAAATAGGGGTTTCCCCTTCCTTTTTGTTCAAGTAATGGAGTCACAGGTCAAATTAAAATGTTGGTTACAGGAATTATATCTATATCATTTTTGGGCCAATCCCACCGTATGTTTTCTGCAATGCTGGATAACACTTCATTTTTTAGGTATTTCATTTCCACCTTTACAGGCTCTGTTTCCTCATCATTTGTAAATTTTTTTTAATATTTTACCCCAGTAATATTTTAATGGTTGATCGTATCGAACCGCATAAAACTCACCGACTTCAATATCTTTTAATTTTGGTATGTTCTTTGAAACTTTCCTATGAGCAAGTGATTTCTTGAGTTAATTTGAGGTTTGATTCCTCAATTCCTGACAATTCTCCACTACTCAGGCTGGAATCGCTCTCTTCTGAGGATGACTCTTGTGGTGATGCCGTTTTCTGCAATTTTCTTTTCTTTGGTTAAGTTTTCTTTAATTCCTCTTCGACCTTCTTAAATTCCTTATCAGTTAAAATAGCTACTCATTGGGACACGAGGGCGTTTGGAGGTTACTGCAGATGTCATACTAGGTCAACCTCGACTCTTTATAACAGATTCAAATGAAATCTCACATCTCTTTTGGTATGTAAGTCCTTGGCATTTTTTTTTTAATTTTTGAAAATATTTTATTATAAATATGAAAATTTAATATTTTCAATATTTTATATTTCAATTTTTTTTTATGTGAGGGTAAAAAATATAAGGAAATAATAACAATTTTCATATTAATCCACTGGTTTTCTGTATATATATAACTGGTTTTTTATTACCCCCACAAATTTTAAGCAATTGGGGTAAAAAAAAATGGTTTTTTTTACCCCTTTGGTGTCAAATTAGTGGGGGTAAAAAAAATCTGTTATATACAGAAAACCAGTGATGATTAAAATGAAAATGATTTTATAATTTAAAAAGCACTACCAATATGTAGCATTACTAGAGAAAAAAAAAGTTTTTAAAAATTATAATACATATAGAATTTTTGGCAATTTCGCGCAATACATGTTAAAAAAGTTAAATGACAAATTTCATAGAGGCGTCAGATTTTTTTCTCTAGGAAACTAGTATTTGTAGCAGACTTCGATAGAACTTGGCACATAAGGTTGTTACATAGTTCAGGCAACACATCCGCCCAAAAAAAAAAAAAAAAAAAAAAAAAAAAAAAAATGGGTTTGGGAATTGGACAACGCTGAGCAAAAAATAGCGCATGGTTTTTTTACCCCATATTATATATATATTATATATTATATATTATATTATATATAATATATATATATATATATATTATATATATATATATATTATATATATATATATAGTATATAATATATGATATATATATATATCCTGCCCCTGGCCACCTTAATTGGAGGGCCACATTGCTTCCAGAAAGCCGGCTGCCGCCTCTGGGGGTGGTTCCACAGGTCGAAGAGAGAAGCTTATAGAAAAGTTGGGCGGGGGCTGAGAGCAGGGCCAGCTCAGAAGGAGGTGCTCTATTGTGTTTCTTGGGCTTGTGACATCTAGTAGCAAGTGGGAGTGGACGTTGTCTAGTTTGATCTTGTATTTATTATTGCACGAGCCCCCGGGTGGTGAACCTGATCTGCTCCGACTTGAGGTCATTTGGCCTGTTCTGACAGCGTTTTTCTGTAGGGGAGAGCTTTGGGGCGGGGTGTTTAGTAAATTGCTATTTGGGCGGTTTTTAGCAGGTATGTGTTGGTTGGATGTGTATGGGATATGTGTAATCCATGACCAATTGGGAGGGGAGGAGGAATAATGTTGTATGTGTTGTAAGAGAAATTGAGCTGGTGATTGAAAGGGGGGGGGGGTGGAAGAATTTGGTGACAGGGTGGGATGGATTACGTGTTTTCTGATAGAATTGGTCCCCCACCATCTCAGGTGTGTTGAGGATGGGAAGGATGGAAGTCTTCATCATTGTAAATGTGGAATTGGGTTGGTTTTGTGAAACCTGTGATAATTCTGAGGGCTGTATTTTGAGAAATTTGTAATTTATTTGTGTTTGATTTTGAGAGTGCTGGGAACCATGCTGGTGAGGCATAGTTTAGATGTGTTCTGAGGAGCTGTTTATAGGTGGTAGTGATGAGTGTGTGTTTCCTGTCGCGGAAGTTGTGTTGAGAGAGGGTTTGGGGGTTTAGTTTTCGTTTGGGTTGAGGAAGTGATTGGTCCGGATGTGGCGATGTGGGGGGAGAACGTCAGGTGAGTTCATAGGTAAGTGACCTAGATTTTTAAGGTTTTGCTTGAATGGAAAGGTGTTCAGGCGTGATTATAGAGGATGGAGGGAGGATTGGTTACGGTCAGTGGTAAAAAGGGTGATGGAGGATTTAAGGGGGGATGCTGTCATTCTGTTGGAGCTTAACCCTTTGAGTGCCGAGGGGTCGGGAAACGTTGGTTTCCCGAATAATGCAGTTTGCCCAATAAAAAATGAAATTTTTTTGTTCTTTTTTTCCCATTATTTATGGATATTTTAATTATTTTTTTAGTGAATACTTTTAATATTTTATAAAAAAAAAAATTAAAATCATCCTGATAGCAACAAATAGGGTTTTATGCTTCGGCCACTTCCGAGTAGCTCTAGGAAAACCCGAAGGTTTGGGAAACGGTCACTACCGTTCCAGAGAGCAGTGCTTCGTCCATTTCCGAGTACTATTGCCGCTAACTAAGTGAAACCTAGTTATCTAAAGAAAGATGCGGCTGAGAAACTAATGCCACTCTTAAGTAGTTAAACTACAGTTGCCTTAGTGAGAATGCCTAGAGAATGCCTAGAGAACTCTCCAGTAGCTTTCTCCAATCCTCAAATCTCGTGCCTCAGTTATTACTTGAAGAGGTTCGAATCATTAATTTATTTGCCATAAATAATTAATTCTTAAATAATATTTTTATAATCAAAAGAAATAAATTTTAATGAAGTAAGTCTAAATTATTCGTACTTCTTAAAAAAAAGGGTAACTAATTTATTTCTAATAAATCATATAATTACATTTATTTACAAACTATACAAACGATTTATAAAATCTAATTTATGCTCTTATCATTATATTATACTTATTGGATGATGAAAAAGACTAATTATTACTATTATTAACTTAAAATTAATTATTTAACAAATAAAGTTCCTCAAATATCTTTTATGAAAAGTAAATTAAAACGAAACTGTGAATTGCTGTCGGTATTTATTCCTAGACCATGGTGTAAGACTCTTGGAAATTTTCGTGGCCATTCTACTATAATAATTAATTAACTTTTAAACACTTATAAATACTTAAATATTAATGTTATTAAATATATAAATATATTTAATAATCAATTACACGTTTTATCAAATGATTCTTAAAATTATTAAATGAAAATAAAATTTACGAATGCGCGTCATTTTTCAGAAAAGCAAATGCATCGATCCAAATCATATCTTTGCGGAGATCAAAAAGATTTAAAAGTATTCTTTCCATTATTCTATTAGGATATACATTTTTTGATAAATAAAAATTCTTAATTTCTTACTTCTTCCACTAAAAAACTCAAAAAGTTTCATTTTTCAAGATATTTAAAAAGAAATATTACGAATGTACTTGAATATATTGTTAATAAAGATTTAGGGCCGTATTTATATACCGGCCTTTTCTCTTCCTTTCGTCAAGTGTTCCTTCAGAAATCCTCCCTTAACGTAATTCAAATTTATGACGATCTTGAGAATTTTGTTTCCGCGTAAGGAAGCTTAAGGTCGCAAATATTGCGAAATATCTTTCTTAGTCAAGGTAGCTCTGAACCAACCTTGAACTCTCCTTAAGATTTTGTTTTCCGAGCGGAAGCCATCTTGTTTTTTTTATTGTACAATTTGTCGCTATTAGTATTTAATTTATATCATTTGTTGGCATTTATTATGGAAATGATTTTGTCAAATATATACCTTCGTGAAAAAATACCAAAAGCCTACATAATCCCAACTACAGAAAAAAAACTACGTGCAAGCCTTCGACCCGGACCTAAACTTTAGTGTAAGGAGCGCAGATGATATTGTTATAAGATTTATCATAATTTCCGTAGCTAGCTACGTTCAGCCTCGCTATCGCAACGCAAAGCAACTGGAACTTTAATAAGTGTGAAGCAACACATCTTCAATCCTCTCATAGTATTTTTTATTAAACGCGTTTTAGTTTATTTCATTAATTTTTTCTTTTAATATTTTTATATTTACCATACATAAAATTAATATATATATATACTTTTATTTTGTTCTAGTTTTCATTTTACTTTTGTTCATTGGGCTAATTGGTCTCTTGACGTCATGAAATAATGATGACGTTTTTCCTGAAAACTGTCTTCGATAGTAACTCCGATTTAAGGAAAGGGTGTTTATAAATAGCAAATTTTTTTTAAGTTCTTATGCAGTGGAGGAATGCTTATCTGGCAACCTTTACGGAAAGTCAAGACGTTTTTCAAAGTTGATTTATAAATAAAGGGCCTTAATCATTTACTTTTGAAATTCAAAAAAAAAAAAATAATGGTGAAAGCTAAATATCACAATATTTTTACGCAAAAATTTAGAAAAAAATTCAAGTCATCACTTCACTCATGTCTAACACAAATATAATCAGTTATCAATTTTAATCAGGGATGGCACGAAAAAAACAAATTAAAAAAATGGCAATATGATTTTTATTACTTGATTTTTCTATAAAGAGAGTGAGAGTGAGTATATTTATATATATATATATAACTCTCGCATGTGTGTGTGTGTGGATGTGTGAGTGTGTGTGTGTGATATATATAATAAGTTTTCTCACTCACTCTCTCTCTCTGCTTTATATATATATACCAATTCAATAGAAATAAAATTAGTTCTTACTATGAGGCATTTAAACTCTCTTCTGTTTTCCGAAAATAGTATATTGCTTTGTGTGACGCAGAATTTTGCACCAACTATTTGGCAGTTAATTGTCCTCGTAAGTCTAACATTCTTTAGTGTTGCTGTTTCATTGTTCCATTGTAAGATTTTGAACGCAGAGCTAGGGCCTATGGTTAAAAATTAAAAATTAATGCAGAATAAAGAAAAATTAATTATTGTATTTTGTATAATGTCGTATAATAGATTATGCGTTAGGCAGTATTGAAGAATATTGTCTAACATTTTAGCACGCCTTATTAAGAAAAGACATATATATGCCTGGAGAGGACGCAACGTAAAGCTACGAGAGGTAGATTTTTTGGCTTTGAGGATAAAAATAGACGTGAAGTTGTCTAGATAGGTCATGCGGCTTCTTAAGTATTATTCTTAATTTTTTTATTACTATGGGTTGACTGGGACATTCTGATCGCCAATGCGGCTTTCGTATAATATTAATTGTTATTGGTTGACTGTTGGAATTTTGTTATCAGAAAGTTGATAGATTTTAGTATTAATTTATTATTATTTGAGAGAGGGGGTTACTATTGTAGAATCTCAGTAGCGATATTATAATATTTCTCTGTATTTTTATTTATAGTGTGTGTATCACGCCTCAGACGTATATATCTATGTGTGAGGTGTGCGCTGATCTTATGTATGAAAGAAGGAGAGTGAGAGAGCAGGGCGGAAGTGAGAGGAGGCTGCGAGAGTGCGTTGGAAAGCTTGGGGTACCGGAGGGCGGCGGCTATGCCGGCTACTTAGTATTATTCTTATTTTTATTTATTATAGATTGAACTGGGGCATTCTAGAGTGCCAATGCCGGCTCTTAATTATTAATTTTTATTGTTGACTGGGTACGTCTAAGTAGAAGAATTGTGAGCTGGTGAGTGTGTGTGTGAGTGTTGACTGGGTGACATAGTCTATGAGAGGTTTAATCGCAGCTTCTTTATTATTATTCAGAATATAAATTTGAGAAGCTGTATTGAACCCTCTAAGAAATGTCCCAGTCGCACCCTAAATAATAAATCAAGAATAATACTAAGGAGGCCACAGTCCTAATTTAGATTCCAGCTCACCAAATTAAAGCAATATATAATTAAGAAACGCCGCATTAGCCCTCCTGAATGTCATAAGTCGACGAGGTGAAGTAAAATAATAAATAAGGTAATACTGTAAGAAGCCGTATGGGCAATCTTTAACTGTCCCAGTCAAACCAACTAATAATTTGATAATTAAATATATATTAAGGAGCCTGCATTGACCATCTATGAATGTCCCAGTGCAAACTCGTAATAAATAGAATAAAGCTGTAAAGAAGCCGCATAGTCCCTTTTTAGACCTGTCCAGTCAACCAAAAAATTGAGAGTGAGATGTGTGATAAAGAAGCGCATTGAATCTTCTAGAATGTCCCAGTTAACCCATAATAAAATAATAAATACAGAATAAATACTTGAAGGAGCCGCAGTGAGCCTATCCAGACTGATCCCAGTCAACCTATAAAATAATTAAATAATTAAAAATAATAATTTTAAGCCTTGAATCCCTCTAGAACGTCCAAGTCAACTTATAATAAATAAGAATGATACTTAAGAAGCGCATGGTCTTTTTAGACTGTCCCAGTCAAATAATAAAAATTAATGAATTTTATGCCGCATTGGCACTCTAGAATGTCCGCAGTCAACCCATAAATCTATTGATTTAAGATATTTTTACTAAATAATTATTGTTAGCCTGGTTAATGAATGTATTTAGTACGTTAAGAAGCACAATGGCTACCTCGACTGTCCGCAGTCACAACCGAACAATAATTCATATTTAAGAATAACTATATTTAAAAGTGCGCATTGGCCAACTTTAGAATGTCCAGACAATGCGCCATAATAATTAATTAATAAGAATAATAATATCAGAAGCCTCATGGGCCTATCTAGACTGTCCAGTCAACCCCATAATAATTTAATAATTATAGAATGTAAATTTAATCTTAATTATTAATTATTATGAGTGACTGGGACAGCCTGATAGGCCCATGGCGGTTTCTGAATTATTATTCTTATTTATTTAATTTTTTTGTGGTTGACTGGGACAGTCTAGGTAGCCCCATGTGGCTTCTTTAATTTAAATACTATTTATTAATTACATAATTTATTATAAAATTTATTCCTATTACTTAATTTTATGATCGATGAAATTCTAGAGGGGCTAATACGGCTTCTCAATTATTAATTTTTATTGGCTGACTGGGACGTCTAAAAAGGACCATGCGGCTTTCTTAAGTATTTTCTTATTTAGTATGAGTTGGAATGGAGCCATTCTAGAGGGGCCAATGTGGGCTTCTTAATTATTATTTTTAATTATTAATTATTATTGGTTGCATGCTTGAAACTTCTAGAGGGGCCAATGCGCTTCTTTAAATTATTATTTTTTATTGGTTAACTGGGACAGTCTAAAGAGGACATGCGGCTTCTAAAGTATTATTCTGTAGTTTATTCGAGTTGACTGGGACTTCTTAGAGGGGTTCTATGCGGCTTCTTTAATTATTATTTTTAATTACTTAATTATTATTGGTTTGATGGACAGTCTAGATAGGGCCATACGGCTTCTTAAGTATTATTTTATCTTATTATTTATTATGGGTTGAATGGGACGTTCTAGAGGGACCAATGCGGATTCGTATTATTAATTTTATTGGTTTGATCTGACAGTCACTAAAGAGGACCATATGTGGCTTTATATATTATTTGTTAACTGGGATATTCTAGAAGGAATTCCATATGTCTCTTAATTATTATTTTTAATTATTAATTATTAATTATTATGGGTTGACTGGGACAGTCTAGATAGGCCGTTGCGGTTTCAATTATTATTCCTATTTATTAATTATAATGAATTTATTATTAATTATTTCTTAATTATTAATTATTGGTTGATTGGGACAGAGTCTAGGTATGACCATGTAGCTTCTTAATTATATATATCATTCATTAATATTAATTTACATCTACATTTAATTACTTAAAATTATTCTTAAATTCTATAATTTTTATGGTTGAAATGGGACTCTCTATAGATTGGATTCTGCGTCTTCTTACTGTCTTAAATATATAGTAATATATAATAATATATAGTAATAGTATTATAGTATATATATATATTATACTATATATAATATAATTATATATTAGATAGTAATATATATAGTTAATATATATATATTATATGAAGTGAGTAATAGTATATATATGTATATATATATATATATATATAATAATATATTAGTATATATATATTATATATGATATATATATATAATATATATATATATATATAGTTGTCGCGTGAGCGTCACGAATCTAAAATAAATAAAGAATTCATATAGATTTAAATCAAAAAAACTATCAATAAAATCCAGAGAGGAGAGTGAGAGAGAAGAGTGGAGCGTGTTGTGTGTGTGCTAAAAAGTCCAGAGAGTAACATAAATGTTATAAAAATCTTTTGTAGATATATAACTATTAAGGTTATCTAGAGATATATTCATCATTGTAGGTGGGGTAGCGTAATTTTATCTTTTTTATTGGATGTAAAGCTATTGAGAAGGAAACCTTTCATGATATCGAAGGTGATACTGATAAGATCAAAAGAATTTAGATTTTTATCATACATAATATAAGGAGTACTAGGCATAGACTGAAACTCAATATAGTAGGTATACTATATATACATACCTATAGTACAGGCGGTCTTAGTCAGCAGTAGTGAGGTTTTGGGTGTGTAGGTCTGACAGCGGATTAATATTGATATGTATTACGTTACTATAGTACTATATATATATATATATACATGGGCCAGCCATGGGGTATAACTCCGACACCCATACTTTTAGGCGAATACAAAAATTCATGAACATTATCATGTTTGCGCAGATCGAAAGTTTTTTAAGGGTTTAGTAGTAGAAAAACGGAAAAAATACAATCGATAGATACTGAAGTAGTAATTACTAATTAATAACGTGTTGATATTATTTTTTTATAAAAGTTTATCACATGTTTTTTGTTTTTATTGGAGTAATTAAGTCAACTTAGTTGTGCTTTAATACGCTGGATCTTCTCAACCTGACTATTATTCCTCCGCTGAACTTTCATGTTGTGATACGCATTTGGCGCTTGCCAAAGCTGTTAAATCAGTCACGGAAGGCGTACCCGTTCGAATATTCAGCTGCAGACAACACATTAAGAAACAATTGCAGAAAATAAAAGAATATTACAGCAATTTTGAAGACATAATTTTAATAGTACATACATATATATAATATAATATATATATATATATTAATATATTATATATATATATAGTATATATATATATATATAATATAGTATATATATAGTATATATACGTATATATATATTCATATATATATATATATATATTTCTATATATATATATATAGTATATATATATATATAGTATATATATATATATATATATATAGGTATATATATAATTATATATATATATATATATCTATAGTATATATCATAATTATATTATATATATAGTATATATATATATTATATATATATGTATATGTACTTAGTAGTTAGTATTTAGGTTCTATATTTGCGGTACTAGTATATATATATCATTTATAGATTACTCACCCTTTGCCCCCCTAAATGAAATCCCTTGCCTAGCCCATATATTATATATATATTATATATATACTATATATATTATATATATATATACTATATATATATATATATATAATATATTATATATAGTATATAAATATATATATATATATATATATATGTCTTGTGAGCGTATTGAGTTAGAGAAGTAGATATATATATAATAAGTGAGTTGCACTACTATATCGTTATATCGTAGGGAGTGGTGATTAATATATATTAGGGCTTAGGCTTATTAATTATGTCAAGGTTAAGCGTGAGTGAGTAATGTAGCGGGCAGGTATCACGTACTATCTTATAAGGTATAGAGCTAGTAGGTGTATATATACGATATATGTGAGATATATATGGTTGGGCGTGAGTGGACGAATAGGTTATTATTGTAATTATGTAGTATATATATATATATATATATTATTATATTATATATAGTATATATATTATATATATTTACAAAGCAATATAGTATATTAATATATATATATATATATATATTATATATTATATAGTATATATATAGTATGAACATCTATATATAATATATATTGTAGTAAGTCAACACATCATCTATTTAGTATATATATATAGTAATATATATTTATAGGGGCGTATATATATATTATATATATATATATCAAATATATATTATATATATATATATATATCGGTGATATATATATATAGTCAATAATATATAATATTATATTATATTATATATATATGGTATATATAATTATATATATAATCTAATTACTATATATATATTATATTATTTTAGATATAGGGAAATTATATAGTTATACATTTTATAAACCTAGGCCTCTAGTTTCGGCTAATCAAAAATTGTTTAAGCTGCAACATTGCGACTGATTATTTTCACATGCAAAAAAAATTCTTAAAAATAAAGTTATATTTGGCTCGAGTGCTCTAGCTACGATACGGCTCCAGACCCGGATGCAAGCTAAATTTCAAAATGCTTTGCTCCGACTCCGACAGATATATTTTCAACTTGCAAAAATATTTTTATTTTTTTTAAATTATACTTTGGCTCCAGCTCCGGCACCGGTACTTGCACCGCCACGGCACTGGCACAGGCACCGGCATCCAGGGTTGTGGAGTCGGAGTCGGAGTCGGAGTCGCGGAGTCGGGGAGTCGTAGTTTTGAAGGGGGTGGAAGTCGGAGTCGGAGTCGAGTCGAAAGTACGGATAATTCTTGAAAGGGTGAGTCGAGAGTCGAGTGGTCGGTAATTTTGAAAGAGAGGTGGAGTCCGGAGTCGAGTCGGAGTCGATAGATTTTATCAAGGAGGTCCGGAGTCGGAGTCGGAGTAAACTTTCAAGATAGTAGAGTTGGGAATCAGAAATTTTGAGCTGACAAAGTTATGAATTGTGACTCTGTGAGTGACTTCAATCGCTTCAAACAAGTTCACTCACTTGCGACTTCCACATCACAAAATGCAATTGCCAACTTCGAAGTTTTTTTAACCTGCACCTTATGTTTCAATTTGGATTATATTCTAATGAATTCAACCTTCAACCTTATACCATCTATATTTAAGATTCTGAAGAAATAAAAAACTCCAAGGTACGAAGAGAATTTCTCTCATTGACAATGGTATTCTATACTAGCTGCTGTTTATATTAATTTCTATCTACAGGGTAAGCTTAAATGAAGATCAATAACAAAAAGCTAAATCTGCACTTTGCAACGTGACCATTTATATTAAAAAAGGTTGCAAAGAGTTCAAGAAGAAAAGAAATTATCTGAACATCATTGTAAGTGAATGAAACACACTTATCCCATTAATACCTTCTCAAGTACGATACCTTCAGAAAGCTCAGAAGATGAGTATGAAAAGCTTCTAGATATTGAAGAGTTTAGGGGAGGATTCAATCTTTATCTAGGGCTGGCCCCAGTTTTCAGCCCCACCTAAAAAAGGACATAAAATTCGGAATTTTTCAGCCGATTTTGTAAACTATATAACACCAAAATGTAGCTTTTTTTGCGCTCTAAAAACGTCGTTTTCCGGTGTTTTCTGTGACTGTAGTCAGTAATTTTTCAGAATTTTAATATTTTTCAAAATCCATGTTTATTGACTATTTTCATATCAACTTTCAGAGAAATTTTTTGCAAAGTGACTTCAAACTTGAAATACTGCATAGATGGGTCCATTACCTACAATATAGTAGAGGTACTTTTATCGAATTTTTTGAGTTTTTGTGCTCAGCTTTTGTCCAATTTATCCAAACCATTTTTTTTTTTAATTGTGAAAAGTGAAAAATTTGACATTTTTTTATTTTTCTACTCATACCAAATTTACTGCAAGTTGAACAACAAGGAATTATCCAGGGCTTGTGATAATCGGTAGATGCGATAGCTTCTTTTTTACTTAGATAATAATTTTGTATACTAAGGTGCACGCCTCATAGAAATTTTTTTAAAAAAATTTCAAGTCTTTTTTTTTTTTTTTTTAAATTTGTTCCAAGGGCACTAACACAAATCCAAACCTAGCTTGCAGTAGCATGTATACTCAAGAGAGATTATTTAAGTCACTGATAAAATGATGCATCTGCCGATTACATACAAGCCCTGGAACATTTGATGTTGATCGATCGAGTAGAAAAAAAATATGTCAATTTTTCCTTTTCAAATTAAATAAAAAAAATGGGGTTTTTTTTGGAAATTGACAACGCTGAGCACAAATCAAAAAATCGATAAAAGCAAATGTGCATATTGTAAAGGTAAGGACCACCTTCTATGCATATTTCTTAATTTTATTATGTAAAGATGCTGAAGTTTTGATATGAAAATAGTCCAAAACATGGTTTTTGAAAAATTGAGAAATTTTCGGAAAGAATGACTACAGTCACAGAAAATCACCGGAAAAAAAAACGTTTTAGAGGCAAAAAAAGCTACATTTTGGGGTTTGTTTATATAGTCAAAATAGGCTGAAAATTCGAATTTTATGTCCATTTTTAGAGTGGGGGTGAAACTTTGGGACCAGACCGTACCAGCCAAATATTGGATCTCCCTTTAGTGAAAAGCTTCGCACTGGTTCAAAAAGACGCGTGACGGAGTTTATAGTCTCTCTCCCTTATTTATTAGCGTGATCAGATATAGGCAGAGACGATATTCCTCAGTGAACTGAGTAGTACGATTGTGACTACAGAGAAAGGCGAAGGAGGATAAGAAATCATGTCTTACTCACTGGCTGAGATCCGGTGGCGTGGAAACAAGTAACGTCAGAACAGTTGAATAAATTGATAATAACTTAAGTAAGTCTTAAATTTTAGAAGACGAGGCCATTTGATAGTATCCAGAATTGTGCAAGAAGCTGCAATGCTGTTACTATAATCTACGTAAGGCAAAACAATTGTGCTCGGCGCAAAGCAAGTTTAGCTTGGTTGGAACGGCTTTTTCCTTGGCCTTAGCTTATAAAATCACGACCTAAGGAAAAAATGAAGAAGGCCTGGCAGATGCTATTCTATTTTTTGTAAGACTAATTCATTCATTGTGAGTAGATGACACTAGAATGTAAGTTCTGTAGCAGTTTATATTATAATAATATTATATATATATTATATATATTATATATATTACTATAATATAATAATATATATATATAATATATATTATACTATATATATATATATATATATATAGTACATATTATATATTATAATAGTATATGATATATATATATATATATATACTTATATTAATCATACTATATATATATAATGACGTTATAGATTATTATTAATAATAGTATTAATATTAATAGTTATCATGGATAATAATTAATATAACGCCCCATTCGCACTGAGAGCTCTGCAATTATGGAAGTTTATCTGGCGAAAGAAAAACATTCAAGTGAGAGTGGTCCACATCCTACCGCATACAGGCCGCAGATCCTAAGCTTCTCGTGCGATTTCTCCTATCTCTTCGCCTAAGTTGAAAAATGAAGATGTAGGGATCATATTTGGTGCGTACGAAATGGAAAACATTAAAAATACTGTAACACGTGAACTACCAGTATACGTTGAACTAACACACTTCTGGAAAAATGACTTCCGGTACTAGCTATGATACAATGGAACGGCGAAGAAACTTGGAACCTGCTGTGCCACCTTTGCAAGTGTCATAGCTTTATACTAATTGAAGGAGATAAACTTGTAATTTCAGGTCAGTCCAATACATAATTAAATGCCGACATCCAGTTTCACATTTGTACTTTTTGGGACAATTATAATATATATAGTATATTATATATGATATATTATATATAATATTATTAGATCTAGTATATATATATAGTACTATATATTATATATTATAATATAATGTAGTAGTAATTGTATCAAGATCAAGGGGCTGTAAATCGTAAAAGTTTTTCTAAGGGATTACGCGATGTAACCGAAGTGGTCCTACTTAGTAAAGAATAATGATGGATATAAAGTTCAAGATGATCTTGATAAAAGGCCTTCTTAGGTGGACACAATGTGATCAAGTAAGCAACACATACAATTTTAATTGATAAGTTTCCTACAGTAAATGGTGCAAGGTTCTTCTTTTTAGGTAACTTCAAATAAAAGATTATAAGTCACCGACATATGAAATGGGGATTGTGCTTGCAAGTCCTGTGGCACCAAGGCGGCAAAAAAGATTTAGATGTGAGTATAAGAAGCATTTGCTGAAAACTACTATCAGTGTTTGGAAGCAAGGCATAAAGCTAATAAGATGTTAAGTATAATAAATCGCAATAATGGTTTACAAAACTGACAAAGTTATAAGTAGCTGTATAATAGCTTATTTTAGGTCAATATTAGAAGTAATTTGCGTTTTCGCGCGCCTCGTGGGGTTGCTTTAGGTGTATGATCAGGAGAAGGTTTGGGCCCCTTATTTAAAGGAAAAATTATATATGCTAATGGCTGACAGAGAGAGTGTAAAGTAGTGCAACAAGGATGCATTCTCTGCTAGATGAGCCGACGTTGATAGGATGGAGGGGATGAGTCTAGATGGTGAAGAGGACGATATATAAGTAGCAGACGGGGGCGATTCTGGAGGTAGAGAAGAGTGGCTCGCAGAGGAGAGAAAGGCAGTGATTGTACAGGTGAATCAGGCCTGAGTCAGTGGTCGTTACTTTTGGTGTGCGTCAAGATGTTTCGTCATTATGACTGGGAGGTACAGGGAATGTCCTCCCCTTCTTTAGAAAGGACGATTTTCTCATTGTAATCGGTCGAGCTGACATTTTTGGGTTAGCGGCATGAAGACAAGAATGGGAGATAGAGTAGACGTTGTGCTCACGGCATGGGGACGTGTTTGGCGAATGTCGTAGAGTTCCAAGTCTTGAATGTCATTTCGAATCAAAAGAAGATCATGGTAAAAGTTAATAAGTGTAACTTAGATGGTGAGACGCTTTGACAGGATAGTTAGAGTCGTTGGAGTTGAAAAAGAACAAATATATGGTATAGGAGGGAGGAGATGATAAACGGAGATTAGCAGTAAAAGAGTTGGTACGTTTGTGTATGGATGCAAAGATAACTAAGTGAGCGTGTGGCATAGAGAATGAGTGTTAGTAGTCTGATGTATGGGATATTAAGAGTGCGTGAGGTCGACTGTAGAGATACCATGTATAGTGATCTAATGCGTTAAGAACATGGCTCTATCTAGTGAAGGAGAAAAGCATTCCGAACCACACGCACGTTTTAGAAGGTCAGAAAAACTAGTTTGCTTGTTTTCCCCATCAAAATTGGCTGAAATTTAAGATATTAATGTTCCCACGCTTTGGGTGGTGAAGTATGCAATTGGCAGCTCAGCAGGAACAAATGTTGCGCGGGGGGACCGCATTGAGTGAGCCGGGCGGCCTCGGCAATAGAAGGATTCTTTATTTGAAGTAATTATATTAGGATTTATATAACTATA
>JABUQX010084939.1:32500-34794 GCA_015478945.1 Trachelipus rathkii | reverse complement strand
AAGTTATGGCATGGATGGGTAGAGTCAAATTGCGTCACTATCATGTCTAGATGATCCTGGATTGGGATAATTTTTGTTTCTTCATAAAGATGTTGAATTGGAGTAGTTTTCAGGCAGTATTTTGGATTCTTTGTAATTTGTTTGTTAGTTGATGAGATTAGAGGGTACCAGACTGTTGATCCATAGTTGATTGTGGTTTTTGAGAATTGTTTGTATGTAGTTGGCAGTGTGGCTGCTTAAATTGTCGGGATAAAGTTCGTAGGCCATTTAGTTTTCTATTTGCTGTGTTTGTGATGTTTTGGATGTGAGGTGTAAAGGTAAAGTGTTTGTCAAAGATTATACCGAGTATTTTGGGTGTTTAGGGGGATGATGGAGTTATTTAGAGTTACTTGTGGGTGTAATGATGATTGGTGTCTGTCAGTGGTGATTAGGGTTATTGAGGATTTCTCGGCAGAGACTGACATTCTGTTGGAAGACAGCCAGGCTTCTAGTTGGTTTAGATAAGCCTGAGTGTGAGTAGTAGCGGTTGGTACAAAGGGGTCTGGTATGGTTATGGTTATATCATCTGCATAGGTTATAAGATATGAATTGAGGGGTGGGATGTCAGCTGTAAAGAGGTTGAACAGGAATGGGGACAAAATGGCACCCTGAGGGACTCCGTTTCTCAATTTTACGGTTCTTGAGATCTGGTTTTTGCTGGACACCTGTGCAGTGCGTCCAGATATGAAATTAGCTAGCCATTTTTTATAATTACTAGGAAGGAAGTTGAGGATTTAGGAGATGTCGGGTACGTGTCGATGCTTACTGAATGTACATGGCTAAGTAGTATTGTTCGTGGGAAGTTTTATGATTAAGCCTTTTAATGTTTTGTGTGTTGTTAGAGTTGTTGAGGTGGAGGTGATTTTTTGAGCGTGTTGGTGGGTTGGGGAGTGAAAGTGTGGCTGGATTTTGTGAGAATGATCTTCTCCAAAAGTTGCACAGGAAGGGAGGAGGGATTGGTCGATATGAGAGGAGAGAGTGAGTTTCTGAGTTTTAATTCGTTTGGATATTGATATATATATACATATAATAATATATATATAATATAATATATATATATAATATATATAATATATATAATATATATATATATATTATATATATATATATATATATATATATATATATATATAATATATGGACGTATGTTACATTAGTTCTCAATATGTGCAGTCAAACATTTCAATCTTTTTCAAAATTGCAATAAGATCATCGGGATTTGCCAATTGTATCTGTTCTCACATTACATGAGTGGGATATATATGTGCCGTCTTAAAATTTCGCTTTCAACCTTGCTAAAATCTCGTAGGGATTTTTTTAATTGATGCATAAACACCCACGCACACACACCCACACATAATATATATTTATATATATATATATATATATATATATATATATATATATATATATATTATATATAATATGTTATGATATATATATATATATATATATATATATATATGAGCATATGAAATCATTAAATATATGGCAGTTTCAATGTTTTAAATTGAATGTTACACCTTTAGTTAAAATTTAAAAAGTTCTGGTTGATATAAATTAAATTTCGCAATTATACTAATTAGCAAAAGATTCTGACACGAAAATGTGTTTTATAAAATGTGTTTAATAAATCTTTGATAAAAGATACATTTCTTAATATTTTGATAGTTTATTGCCTTAAATAAGCTATAAATATGAAGAATATTCGGAATAATTTGTTAAAAATGAATACAGTGATAGGTTGTTTAGAAAATGGCTCCTTTATTTGATAGTGACTCAACTCGAAGAGAATAAATTTCAGAAGACAGACTTTTTAATGCTTATATTTTTATGAAAATATTAACGCATAGCTTTTTAATTATTATATGTTATATAATAATTAATAATATCTACGTTTAAAAGTCTGTCCTCTGTAATTTATGCTTTTTGAGGTGTCACTATCAAAAGGAAACAGCGAAATCATCTCTGAAAAAACAATGATCATATTGCAATAAAAATCTTGTTTTAAAATTATAAAAGTCGAATGTAAAAACCAAAGTAATATAATAGGGGGAATAATCCGTGTGTGTGGGTGTGTGTGTGTGTGTTTGTATGTGTAGGTGTGTGTGTGTATGTGCCTAGGTGTGTAGGTGTGTGTGTATAGGTGAGTGTGTGTATTTGTATGTACTTGGGTATGTATGTATGTATGTATGTATGTATGTATGTATGTATGTATGTGTTTGAGATCAAATTATTATATTTCAAAAAGTACA
>JABUQX010084939.1:12500-25000 GCA_015478945.1 Trachelipus rathkii | reverse complement strand
TCAGAGAACATACTTTTTAATGCCTATATTTTTAATAATAATATAATTTTAATTATATGATAATTAATAATGCCTGAATTTAACATTTGGAAGTCCATCCTCTTAAATTTATGCTTTTTGGGTTGTGTCACTGTAATGCAATAATACACGTAATACATAACATTACCTCAATTATGTATTTTAAAGCAATGGCCAACATTGTCATTGATATTTCTCTTTCATTTTCTATGTATACGATGTATAATTGCAACGGCTCATCAAAAGAAATTTGTAAATATGTTTGCATTTCATGCGTAAACGACAGCCAATAGAAACTTGTTTTTCAAGACTTACTTTTGGAACCTAAGTTTTGATTGGTTGTCGTTCACAAATCTTTGATAATAATAATAATACTATTATTATTATTATTATTATTATTATTATTATTATTATTATTATTATTATTATTATTATTATTTATTCTTTTTTACTGTTATAAGGTTACTGCGCATTATTATTATTATATATATGTAATTGTTTTATATATATATATATATATATATATATATATATATATATATATATATATATATATATATATATATATATATATATATATATATATATATATATATATATATATATATATATATAAATGTGTACGGAATAATATTTAATAATTTGTATAATGTGGAGCGCACAAAGTATAAATTCATTTGGCTTTTATGTTTTGATTTTAGAGGAAAATTGAGATTTCTTGTGAACAAAGTTTCGATTGTAAAGAAATACCAATTTTCGGTCTTGCTGAATGTGTAATATATATTTCCTTTACTGAAATAACTAATAAGTGGATACATCATTTTATTAATTATTTTAAGAGTTATGATTGGATGGTCAGACGTAAACTGGTTGGCGAAGATTTATATAAATAGTAAATTTATGAATATTTTGTTATCTTTTTGCTTTCATTTGTCGTCAATCAAGGTGCTTACAGTTGGTACTGCGCTTGTTGCTCTGTCTGATCGATGTTATTATTATTTTAGTGTGCATAGTCTTGTAAATCGTGGAGGTGTCTTATTTTATATTTTTATAAAGTAATTGTGTTAATGTTTTTAAATGTAATAAGGTGTTGTAATTTTCAATGTGGAAATTTCGTGGCTTATTTTCTTGTAAAGCCAATATTGTTTTAAGTTGTGTTTTAAATATAATTGTGTTTATTCGTGTAAATATAATTTTGCATTCGCTATTATAAAAGTGTCGTCTGTTAATGCAATTTGCAAATGCATTGTGTCTGCGGTGTTGCTATATATCACTAGCAGGTAAGGGTATTTATTATTGATGTGTATTTTTTGTAACATGGTAAAGATTCTTTTGTGTTAACAAACATAAAGTGTTTAACGATTAAAGTTATATTATTTTATATACGAATAATTACTAAAGTCACATTTTATTTATTTGAAATTAAGATTTGTTTTATTACTAGTTGGCAACTCTTTTGCTTTAAGACAACAGCTGATCTTGACCAGCTGAGACTGCATTCATTTGTTCACACTGATAAATCGATGTCTTCAGTAATTGTCAAAAACATTTAATTTACAAGTAAATATTTTATATCTTTTGCAAAGTCAGTCTGTCCATATATTATTTTGTTAATATATTTTGTTTATTCATATATATTATTGGACATATATTTATATGTATGTTTTATATATATATAAATGTATGGGCAAAAATTTATATGAATATATTGGTAAAGTACTTGTGTTGATATTTTTTTTATTTTTTTTTATATATATATATTAATATATATATATATATATATATATATATATATATATATATATATATATATATATATATATATATATATATATATATAATATATATATAATATATATATATTGTATATAATATTATTTAATTATATTTATATATATATATATACTTGGTAGTTAGCATTTGGTTCTATAGTTGCGGTGCGCATGTATACGGATATCTATTGACATCCGGCTACATGTACATGGCAGTGTAAAAATTGAAGGATATTTTGAGTTTATATATATATATATATATATATATATATATATATATATATATATATATATATAATATATATATATATATATATATATATATATATATATATAATGTGTGTTTATATATTATATAGTAAATAGAATTGATATACGGTACTGAAGGTTCTATATGTGCGGTGTGCATTTATGCGGATATCTATAGACATCCGGATACATGTTCATGGACTTATAAAGCCTAGTTTGTAAGACCAGTACATTTTCATTTATTTTTTTTTTATTAAAATATTTCTAAAATTATCCCAGTGGTTTCCTTGAGTATTTCCAAACGTATTTTACTTTTCATTTATTTAAATATTCAAATAGCTATTGCTTTAAGTCTTAAAGACGTTATTTCGTGATTGAAAGATTGATCACAGAACGGGTTCACTTACTGGTAAGAAAAGTATTGACTGAAACTGTTTTTCACATAAGAAAAAAAACTCGGTCAAACCGTTGTATGCCACTTGAAGGGTTCTTCAGGGAGATAAGTTGGTGAGTTTGTAGAGTTTAATATTGCATTCTAATATTGCACAGGCCAATAGCTCACTTAACAGAAGGCCTGGATACTGTTACAATACAGGTTTGAGAATCTAATAAGGTGTTAGTTGATTGGATGTCACGGGGGCCTGGCCAAAGGATTCGTTCATCAGTTTGAAGAGTAAGTTATGACAAATAATTTAATATCTTTTTAACCAATCGCACTACATTAATAAATTTGGGTATTCCTGTTCGGGATCTTATATTATAACTTTTCAGTCATTACTTCTTATCAGTAAAACGTTTGTAGTAAAGTTATTTTTGCTATTTTATTGAATATTTAAACTCAAGGTAGTACAGTTGTTTGTTAAAACCTGTGCCAGAACTAATGTTCAAGGGTTGTAATTTATACCCCAGTTGTTGTTATACGATATAAGTTAATATTGTATTGTTTTTATTTAACTGTCAATATAGTCGTGTGGACTATTTGCTTTGTTGAAGTTAAACGTATTTAATTTTTCTGTGCGTATTGGTGGGATAACAAACTGTTATTCCAGCAATAGATAACGTTTGGAAATAAAGAAACACTGGAATAATTTTAGTAATTTTTTTATATTATGCTCTTATAAATATATATATATATATATAAAAATATATATATATATATTTATTAATATTGTTTAGATAGGCGTTAAAGTTTGCAAAATTAAGCGGAGCGAAATAGTGGTTTCCCGGAATTCACAATTTTCCTCTGTTGGAGTTCTTTAGGGAAAACACTGGTTCCCCGTAAGATTTTGTTAAATTTTATTGCATATTGTGTAAACTAGTAATATATAATATATATATATATATATATATATATTATATATATATATATATATATATATATATTATATATATATATATATATATATATATATATATTATATATATATATATATATATATATAACATTTGTAATTTTGCGGTTAGAAGTTTGTTTTCATGCGTTATCAATTGGAGACAAATTTGTAAAATTTTGGTAGAAAACGGGATTGTGATTCGTGCGTTGAAAGTGACTCTGTTAGCGAACGATATATTTTGTAATTTGTTTTGTACACAACAAATATAACAATGGCATCTTCTAATGACGAGTTTATGGAGAAGTGTAAATCCATGGGTTTTTCAGCTAAGGAAATCGCTGCCGCACTAAAAGATAAAGTAGCTGCTGATTTGGAGAGAGAAAAGTTAGCTTTAGAAGAAAAGAGGTTAGCTAAGGAAGCGGAAGTCGAACAGCAAAAGATAGCTGCGGCTTTAGAGGAGAAAAGGTTAGCGCTTGAAGCCGAGAAAGAGAAAGCTAAGCTTGAGGCAGAAGAGCGAAGGGAGAAAGCTAAGCTTGAGGCAGAAGAGCGAAGGGAGAAAGCTAAGCTTGAGGCTGAAGCGGCAGTAGAAAAAGCCAAAATCGAAGCTGAAGCGCAGAGAGTTAAGCTGGAGGCGGAGAAAGATGTAAGAGAGGCGGAAGAAAGAATGCTTCAGATGAAGCTTGATGCTGAAGAAAAACAGCGTCAACATGACGCAGCGATAGCATCACAGAATGCTCAGAGCAGCCATAGTACTCCTTATGCTAACAAGTATCCAAAATTGAAGCTTCCTTTCTTCGACGAAAAGAAAACCGATATTGAAGAATATCTGTTAATGTTTGAGAAGCAAGCAGAGGCGAACGATATCCCTATGGAAAAGCGAGCGACAATTTTAGGAGGTTTCCTAACAAGCAAAGCTGTCAGTGTATATAATAAGATGACTGTTGAAGAATTAAAAAGCTATGAAGGTCTGAAAAGAGCTTTATTGGAGAGATATGGGCTCACGGAAAGTGGGTACTGTACAAAGTTTAAAACTATAACTCCTACGGAAGATGATAATCCTAGAGTTTATTTACAAAGAATTATTGAGGCTCTTAAAAAGTGGTTGACAGCAGCAAATGTAACACTGACACCTGATGATCTTATTGAATTTTTCTCGGTGGACAAGTATTTGAATACGGTTCCAAAAGAACTCGCAACCTACTTAAGGGAGTCGAAAAAGAAAGCACCAGAAGAGATAATAACTTGTTCTGAAGGATACATGGAAGCGCATCGTCTGAGATTCACAGCTAACAGTCACACTCGAAATCACAATCACGTTGAGAAAAGCACACATAATAATAATAATTATAGATCAAAAGGCAATGGTTACTCCACAAGCGGTAATCAGAAAAGTAGCAACCAACATGCATCGCGAGCAACTAATAATGAAAGCAGGATCGGAGGTGGAAGCGGCGACAGACAGAACTATCGTCGCAGCAGCAGTGAGCCGAGAGAAGGGCCCACGTGCTTTAAGTGTCAAAGGAGAGGGCATCTCTCAAGGGATTGTCGAGCCCCTCCTTATTTCAACAATAGTAGTAGGGGACAGAATAACTCAGGGAGACAAAAAGAAGAAACAAAGAGCACGGGAGCATCCGGAGTCTCTGATAACGGCAGTGAAGCCCTGAACTACTCAGGTGAAGAGCCGAAGCTCCTGGATGAGTTAGTGAAGGTGAAAAATGACGAAACGTCACACCTACCTGTAACGTATGGGACGGTGAATGGCTTTAAAGTCAAAACCCTCCGAGATACCGGATGTAATGTAGTGGTTGTGCGGGAAAAGTTTGTGCCGAAAAGGTGTTATGTTGGAAACAACATGAAGATACGTTTGTTGGACGGTACGGTGATTGAAGCTCCGCTTGCAAATATTGATGTGGATACCCCTTATTATGTAGGGAGAACAACCGCGGCAGTATTGCCGGAGGTTGTGTATGATTTGGTAATCGGGAATGTCAAAGGAGCATTGCCCTTAAGTCAGCCTAATCTCGCTTGGGAGTCGACCGTGTGTCGAGGGCCTCGTAAAGTAGAGGTCGCGCATAACATTAGTTAGTATGCTGGTCAAATCGCTGAGAGCGGCTGAAGAGGTTCACAAGAGGAACCTAACCAAACCAATCATAAATTTGGAATGGCAAGTTGGGAGATGAGTGAGTCTTACAGAGGGAAACCGTCAGTGCCACAATCGTTTGACATCTGTAATAAAGATGTCGCGCCAACCATGGAACCATCACTAAGTGTGATGACTGGGTGCAAATGTTCACCTGAAAATGAGAACGTTACAGGAAAAGATGAAGTTAAAACCCCTAAAGATCTATTAATGGATGTTGAAGATGACACGAGAGTGATAGATGTTCAAAAAACATCGATGGTAGAGAGCACGAAGTCATCTGGTGTAACAGATCGTGCTGATGAAGATGACGAGATGGTGAGAGGTGACATAGACAGTCACACGCAAAGTTCTGGAGAGAAGGGTGTTGTAGCTGTGGGTGAAGGGGATATAACCCATGGTGATGAAGTTCAAGAACTGATTAACGATCGGGAGACTTTTAAAAGTAGACAGAAAGATGACGTCACTCTACAGAGGGTATGGAGGTCAGTGGAAAAAGGAGAAAACAAGTATGCAGTAAAGAATGGTGTGTTATTTAAAAGAGTGTTAGAGAACCAACAGGAAAGGTTTACTCTGGTCGTACCGAAAGAGTACAGAAGTAGAGTCATGAAGATGGCACATGATGAAGTCTTCGGTGGTCATCAGGGGGTAAAGAAGACTATGGGTAAAATTACCCAGCAGTTCTTCTGGCCGAACATATATTCGGACGTAACTAAGCATTGTTACTCGTGCGATATATGCCAGAGAACATGCCCGAAAGGTTCAGTGAAAAGGATACCTCTGTGCCCAATGCCCATCATTGAAGAACCATTTCAAAGGGTGGTCATCGACCTGATCGGGCCAATCTCACCACCATCTTCAGAAGGACACCAGTATGTCCTGACACTTGTGGATGCCGCTACGCGCTATCCTGAAGCTGTACCGTTAAAGAGCATTACTGCCCAGAAGGTGACGGATAGTTTGGTGTCAATTTTCACGAGGTTGGGTGTGCCAAAAGAAATCCTCAGTGATAATGGCAGACAATTTACATCTGATTTAATGAGAGATGTAACAAAGATGTTGAACATCAAGCAGAAATTTTCTAGCATTTACCACCCAATGAGTCAAGGCGTTACAGAAAAGTTCAACGGGACTCTTAAGAGAATGCTCAAGAGAATGTGCAGTGAACAAGTGAGGAAGTGGCATAAGTTCATTGAGCCACTATTATTTGCATACAGGGAGGCTCCACAGGACTCCACAGGGTTCTCCCCATTCGAACTCCTGTATGGTAGGACTGTGAGAGGTCCAATGCAAATTCTACATGAAATTTGGGCGGGGGATATTAATCCTGAAGAGGCAAGGTCAACATATAGATATGTTTTCGACTTGCAGGAAAGATTAAATGAAACTCTGAAGTTGGCCAGAGAGAATTTAGCGAAGGCCCAAATTTCCCAGAAAAGATACTATGACAAGAGTGCAAAGGCCAGAAAATTGGAAGTAGGAGATCTAGCTCTTGTTCTGTTACCGACCTCGAGCAACAAGATGTTGATGAGACAATGGGAGCGGAGCACAACACATAGGACGTGAAATGGAGTCATACCGTAAGCGAACACAATTACACAGAAATTCAACAGTGAGATGATTTGAATTAAGACCATATCACCATCACTACATGCTTAGCCAAGAAGACATAATTTGAAGAAAGCAGAAGGTGAAGAAAGAGGAAGAAGAGGAACGTGTAACACTCAAGGCGATATTAGGTGCTTCAGCAGTAGATCCTAATGACACTGAGAATGAAGAAAAATAATTTTTTTAAAAACCCCCCTTTTTTTTTTTTTTTCCATATACATAAGTTTTAAAGAACCAATCCTTTTTTGAAGGGGAAAACCAACAAAAATGGTACGACAAAGAGGATTGTCTGACACCAAAAATCAGTGCAAGTATAACCGTGATAGGAGGAGAGAATTTATGAAACTTGAAGAAGCATGAAGGGATTTTTACTGATGTGCCTGGCACCGCTAAAAACCATTATCATGCGATAGACCTTATCGACGACACCCCCATCAGGCTGAAGCCGTACAAACTACCTTTTACGACGCGGACGGAGCTTAAAAAGGAAACGGATAAGATGATCAGAATGGGCATCATCGTTCCCTCCACGTCGCCATATTCTGCACCTGTCGTAGTTGTCCAGAAAAAGGACGGGAGTAAGAGAGTGTGTTCGGACTACAGGGCCCTGAATAGGATCACGGTCTTTGATCCTGAGCCCATGACAACAACTCAGACCTTATTTACCAAGTTTGCAAAAGACAAGTTTTACACAAAACTTGACTTGGCCAAAGGCTACTGGCAGATAAAAATAAGGCCTGAAGATTGTCACAAAACCGGTTTTTCAACCGAGGACGGACACTTCCATTATCTCAAGCTGCCATTCGGTATGGTTAATGCCGGAGCCACGCTTGTAAGATCGATGCGCAGGATACTGGATGGAATCAACGATGTCGATTTTTATATCGACGATATCATCGTTCATTCCCAGACCTGGCGCGAGTATATCATCACGATTAAGACTGTTCTTCAAAGACTTCAAGAGGAGGGATTTACCATCAGGCCGACGAAGTGTGAGTTCGCTTCGTCGAGTGTTGAGTTTTTGGGCCACTTTATTGGCAATGGCACTAAGGGGTTACATGAGGATAATGTGGTAAAAATTAAGAAAACAGAGCCGCCTAAGAACAAGAAACAAGTAAGGTCTTTCTTAGGGCTCACTGGTTATTACCAAGATTTTGTGAAAAATTATGCACAGATTGCAGCGCCATTGACCGACTTAACAAAGAAAGGAGAGCCAACGAAAGTCAGGTGGGAGCCCAAACACCAACAGGCATTTGAGACATTAAAAGAAGCTTTGAGCTCGAAGCCCATATTGAAGATGCCAGAGCTGGAGAAGACGTTCACACTACAAGTGGATGCATCTGGCACTTCATTAGGATACGTCCTTTTACAAGAAGATGGAGGAATCCTCCACCCGATCGCTTACGGGAGTAAAAAGTTGTCTGTGACACAACAAAGATACTCAACTTTGGAGAAAGAAGCGTTAGCGATCATAATGGGCATTAGAAAATTCGAGCCATACCTCTACGGGAAGGAGTTTATCCTCCAATCTGACCATAGACCGCTGACGGCTATGAATAAGAAGAGGTATGAGAATAACAGAATAATGAGGTGGTCTCTATATTTACAAAGATTCAGATTTATCTTGAACCACATAAGTGGGAAAGATAATGTTATAGCAGACTACCTAAGCAGATCATATGCCGACAACACATCTGGTCCATTATCAGAAGTCTCTACCGAAGAAGGAGCACTGAATAAATGAGACCAATGTTTTGATCACGTGTACATAAAGCAAAATGTACCAATTTGCTTCAAAGGGTGGGCCAAAGATGTAATGCAATAATACACGTAATACATAACATTACCTCAATTATGTATTTTAAAGCAATGGCCAACATTGTCATTGATATTTCTCTTTCATTTTCTATGTATACGATGTATAATTGCAACGGCTCATCAAAAGAAATTTGTAAATATGTTTGCATTTCATGCGTAAACGACAGCCAATAGAAACTTGTTTTTCAAGACTTACTTTTGGAACCTAAGTTTTGATTGGTTGTCGTTCGACAAATCTTTGATAATAATAATTAATACTATTATTATTATTATTATTATATTATTATATTATTATTTATTATTATTTATTCCTTTTTACTTTTTACAGGTCATGCGCATTATCATTTATATATATGTAATCGGATTCTGACGATAATATGTAAAAATTTATACAAATTTCTTATAAATTTCGAGTTATATATATATATATATATATTCTATATACAATATATATATATATATATATATATATCTAATTGTTTTATATATAATATATATATATAAATGTGTACGGAATAATATTTAATAATTTGTATAGTGTGGAGCGCACAATGTATAAATTCATTTGGCTTTTATGTTTTGATTTTAGAGGAAAATTGAGATTTCTTGTGAACAAAGTTTCGATTGTAAAGAAATACCAATTTTCGGTCTTGCTGAATGTGTAATATATATTTCCTTTACTGAAATAACTAATAAGTGGATACATCATTTTATTAATTATTTTAAGAGTTATGATTGGATGGTCAGACGTAAACTGGTTGGCGTAGATTTATATAAATATAGTAAAATTATGAATATTTGTTATCTTTTTGCTTTCATTTGTCGTCAATCAAGGTGCTTACAGTTGGTACTGCGCTTGTTGCTCTGTCTGATCGATGTTATTATTATTTTAGTGTGCATAGTCTTGTAAATCGTGGAGGTGTCTTATTTTATATTTTTATAAAGTAATTGTGTTAATGTTTTTAAATATAATAAGGTGCTGTAATTTTCAATGTGGAAATTTCATGGCTATTTTTCTTGTAAAACCAATATTGTTTTAAGTTGTGTTTAAAATATAATTGTGTTTATTCGTGTAAATATAATTTTGCATTCGCTATTATAAAAGTGTCGTCTGTTAATGCAATTTGCAAATGCATTGTGTCTGCGGTGTTGCTATATATCACTAGCAGGTAAGGGTATTTATTATTGATGTGTATTTTTTGTAACATGGTAAAGATTCTTTTGTGTTAACAAACATAAAGTGTTTAACGATTAAAGTTACATTATTTTATATACGAATAATTACTAAAGTCACATTTTATTTATTTGAAATTAAGATTTGTTTAATTACTAGTTGGCAACTCTTTTGCTTTAAGACAACAGCTGATCCTGACCAGCTGTGACTGCATTCATTTGTTCACACTGATAAATCGATGTCTTTAATAATTGTCAAAAACATTTAATTTACAAGTAAATATTTTATATCATTTGCAAAGTCAGTCTGTCCATATATTATTTTGTTGATATATTTTGTTTATTCATATATATTGTTGGACATATATTTGTGTGTATGTTTTATATATATATACAAACGTATGGGCAAAAATTTATATGAATATTTTGGTAAAGTACTTATGTTGATATTTTATTTATTTTCTTTTGAGCATAATATTTAATATATTTATATATATATATATATATATATATATATATATAATATATATTTATGTATATTTTATATTATATATTTTTATATATATTTTTATATATATATATATATATATATTATATATATATATATATATATATATATATATATATATATATTTTGTATAGTTAGTATTTTGGTTTTATAGTTGCGGTGTGCATATATACGGATATCTGTTGACATCCGGCTATATGTACATGGAAGTATAAAACCTGTAGATATTTTGAAGTATATATATATATATATATATATATATATATATATATATATATATATATATATATATATATAATATATATATATATATATATATATATATATATATATATATATATATATATATATATGTAAATAGAATTGATATACGGTACTGAAGGTTCTATATGTGCGGTGTGCATGTATACGGATATCTATAGACATCCGGCTACATGTCCATGGACTTATAAAACCTAGTTTGTAAGACCAGTACATTTTCATTTATTTTTTTTTATTAAAATATTTCTAAAATTATCCCAGTGGTTTCCTTGAGTATTTCCAAACGTATTTTACTTTTCATTTATTTAAATATTCAATTAGCTATTGCTTTAAGTCTTAAAGACGTGGTTTTCGTGATTGAAAGATTGATCACAGAACGGGTTCATTTACTGGTAAGAAAAGTATTGACTGAACTGTTTTCACATAAGGAAAAGAACTCGGTCAAACCGTTGTTCCACTTGAAGGGTCTTCAGGGAGATAAGTTGGTGAGTTTGTAGAGTTTAATATTGCATTCTAATATTGCACAGGCCAATAGCTCACTTAACAGAAGGCCTGGATACTGTTTACAATACAGGTTTGAGAATCAAATAAGGTGTTGGTTGATTGGATTGTCACGGGCCTGGCCAAAGGATTTGTTCATCAGTTTGAAGAGTAAGTTATGACAAATAATTTAATATCTTTTTAACCAATCGCACTACAGTCACTATCAAAGCGAAGCATCGAAATCGTCTTGGTGAAAAGCAATTATCCTATTGCAATAAATATCTTGTTTTAAAATTGTAATATTAGGATTGAATAATTTGTGTGTGTGTATGAGTGTGTGTGTGTGTAGGTGTGTGTGTGTGTAGATGTAGGTTGTGTGTTGTGTTTGTGAGTTAGGTGTGTGTGTGTAGGTGTGTGGGAGTGTGTGTAAGTGCTGTGTGTGTGTGTGGTGTGTGTGTGTGTGTGTGTGTGGTGTTGTGTGTGATGTGTGATGTGTGTGCTGCTGTGTGCTGTGTTAGAGTTTTCGAGGTCAACAATCTTTATATTCAAAAAGTGCAAAATTAGTTTAGCATAAACCTCTAAAATTTTAGTTTTCCCACACAAATATATTTAAAATAAAAGAAAACAAAAATGGACTAAAATTTAAATCATTTCAAAAAAAGGTTCCGTTATATATATATTTTTCTTTTAGTTCCCCTCGTTTCTTTTTTCTTTCGTAAATCCTATTTCCTTGCAAGGAAACAAAATTTTGCCAAGCAAAAATTTTTTTTGAACATCTTGCAGATTTTAAAGGAAATCATCTCCATTGTGGAAATACAATTTAAGAATCACAACACTATGCATAGCAGCTTCCAAATGGTGGGGGGGTATGGGGGTAGTTGGGGTTTGAATTAATATGACCTTGGTATTCCTAAAATATAAAAGCAATTATATGATATATAACATTGCATATTAAGACAATGAAAAAGGACTTTAGCTACCACATACTCATTTTGCCAAAGTAATATATATATATATATATATATATATATATTGGTTGACCTGTTTTTGGTGTTATATATATATATATATATTATATATATAATATATATATATATATTTATATATATTATATATATATACTATATATATATATT
>JABUQX010084939.1:0-10000 GCA_015478945.1 Trachelipus rathkii | reverse complement strand
CTCTCAATCATAAAATCATAAGGGAGAACATCATGAGCTCTCTTTGTGATAAAACACTTGCCTTAAACTAATGACGGCAGTATATTGTCTGCCTGGAGGGACTGCAAATGCCCTTCTTTGGTAAGGTCCGCTCTCAAAGACAAAACAAAAAGCACAAAAACATAAAAAGGCCTCATCTTTTAAGCTGTAAACTGGAAATTTATTCGGATTTTAATTTGGGCATATATATTTTTATTTTTGATTCAAACGTTATTGCCATCTTTTTAAAGTTCTGGCAGGAACCCTGTTTGAAGATACCCAGTCATAGGAAGGAAAATACTACAGGAACTGTTATTATATAGGTAGTTAACTCTTTTATGGTTTTATTAAACAGGAAAACGACCCGCTATACTCTTTTGATAAAGCAGAGAACTATCAATTAAAATTTGGCATCTACAGCTAGACTTACTATAATATCTTTGTAAACCATTAAGTTGCTTCGCTCGTATGTGGCTTAAATACATCTACTGAAAATAAAATTTCTTTTATTAAGAATCCTTCAAAGATTGTAAGAATTTGTTCATTAATATAAAATTAAATATAAATATTACAAGACTTAGTTTAAAACTTATTAATTTTATATATACATATATATATATATATATATATATATATATATATATATATATATATATATATATATATATATATATATATATATAAATATATATATATATATATATATATATATATATATATATATATATATATATATATATATATATATAATATATATATATATATATATATATATATATATATATATATATATATTGTGTGTATTAATTTATATATATATATATATATATATATATATATATATATATATATATATATATATATATATATATATATATATATATATATATATATATATATATTAGGGGTGAATCAAATCTCGATTTTCAATATTTGAGGATGAGGATGCGGATTCGGATACTTACTTTTAATATATGAGGATTGAGTAGGGGAGGAGGCCGAATTGTTCAGCATTCTCGACGATCTGGAACAATTATTCAGGGAACATCACATATTGCTGACTGTCTTAAGCTATTCTGGTACACTTTTGGCCAAAGATTCTCCATTTGTCATTCTATCCATAATTATATATCCCACTCTCCTTTCCAGTTGGTATTTCTGAAAACAAACTTAAGACTCTTAATTTTAATACTTTCTCTCCAACAGCTCCATCCCATAACAAGCTTATCTTCTGGCACTTTAATCGGTCTAATTTGAGGGCTTTAAGCTAACTATCCCTACTCTAAATCTCCCTTTCAAAAAAATCTTCTAACTTTTCTACCTCTTTCGATGGTCGTCCTGTTTCTATAAACATCATTGGCCTTAACATAAATAAAAATAAATGTCTTTGGAATCTCACATCACAACATCTACAAAAGTGGCCTGTAAGAAAATTTGGGATTTATGTTTAGATGACAAATTTTTATCTTTTCTTGGTTATTCCAACTATACAAAGGTTCTCATCTGCCCATGTATGGAGTACTGCTCTCAGTTCTAGAGGGTTGCTCAGATTTGACCAGTCTTCTGAGTCAAAGACCAAAACCTTAGAAATTTTTCCTTATTTTCTAACTGACTTGATAATATATCAATGGTGCTTTTCCGTTTTTCTATAGATACTGCAGTGGCATGTGCTGTAAGGAACTGACTACTTGTGTACCGCCACCTTTATGACGCGCTCGTTGCACAAGGGGTGCAGTGTATGTGCATAAATTTTTTATGGACACTTGAAACTATAATCTTGTTCACTGCGCTTTCTTCTTTCCAAACATCTCTGCAGAATTTAAACTCTCTCAAATTAAAGCTTGATTCATTGCTCACCTGCAAAATCTGCGTTAGATGGGGTTAGCAAGGGTTTACAATTTTGTCATTTCCATTATTATTTTACACCTTCTCCTCTATTAGGGCTCTGCTCATAACCTGTGGTAATAAGTGAAAAAAAAAAAAATATCTAAAAAATAGAGGAACAAAGAGTATTTGTAATTAATTTCGGATCAATTTCCAGTATTCTGGACATGGACCTAACTCTTATGCTCTCTTCAACCTTTTTCCCCAACCACCGCCAATACGGAAAAGGTTATAAATTTGTATTTCTGTAAAATATATAATGAAATGCAAATAAAGGCAATTTTATTTCTTATTTCATAGCTTAATTTTTTTATTTTACTTCAATTATTATTTTGTTTTTTCTACTCCATTTCTTTTATATTTATATTTTTTCTCACTTTCTAATTTTATACAAACTGCTTTAATGTTTTCAATTTTATTACTAATTCTCATTTCATAGACTATTTTTTTAATTTCAATTTTATTTTTTAATTTTTGTTTTATTTCTAATATTTAAGTTTAAAAACTGGTAATTTTATATTTTGAATATATAATATAGTTATTTGACATTCCTGATATTTAATATTCACATAAAATTAGTATCAACATTACAGGATGTGAATATCCAGTGCACCCTTTATATATATATATATATATATATATATATATATATATATATGTGCGTAGATAGACAGACATATATATATATATATATATATATATATATATATATATATATATATATATATATATATATATATATATATATATATATTACTATATATATATATTATATATATATATATATATATATATATATATATATATATGAGCGTGAGGGTGAGATCGACCGAGTATTCCATTATGCGCTTAAAATTTATTTAAGCTTCATAGCATAAAAATATAAAAGCACGATAATGAATTTTCATCTCTGTTTATTTGCAAAGTAAAGTCGGGAATAAAATTCCACTCCAGGTCGGTAGTAAATTTTTGTTCTGGAATTTTAAAAGAAACCTTTTCTCTTTTTTCTCACTTTTAATACATATAAACTATGCTAATCTAAGTAATGAACTATTCCGGAGAGGAGAAAAGAGTGGCTGGATTGCAAAAGCATTTTTTTTTTACTGAAATGTTGGCTTCAAGATTTAATGTAAGTTCAATTTCCCTCAAGATCTCAAGATTTTATATTCATATATATATATATATATATATATATATATATATATATATATATATATATATATATATATATATATATATATATATATATATATATATATATATATATATATATATATATATATATATATATATATATATATATATATATATATATCATGTGTGTATAGATGTACAGTCAATTACACATAGAGTAAATAGCATCAAAATTTTGATAGCATTGATAAAAATTAAAGAATTTAAATAAGTATTCGAGAGCATTATAAATGAATAATCATTATTATTTTATTTTATTTATGGACCAAAAAAAATCATTATACATTCTAATATTTACTAGAAATTTTTATGAATTTCATTGCTATTGTTTTTTTTTATAACTATTTAATTCAGATGACTTGAAAAAAAACGTTTATTTAATAAATCCATCATTAAAAAACATTTCTTTTGTTTTTGAGTCCCAAAAATGGATCACTGTGTGTTCTTTGTGTTCCAAAATGTGATAATTTATGAAATTTATTAAATAGTTTACAAGTTAAAACTTTAATTAAAACTTTAATTAAAAAATTGTATTAAAAACTTTAGTTTGAAAATTTTAATTAGTTTAAAGTTAAAACTTTATAATTAAAACTTTAATTATAACTTTAATTAAAAACTTTAATTAAAAACTTTGATTAAAACTTTAGCAAAAAACTATAAAAGCTCTAATTAAAACTTAGTTTAATTTAAAGCTTAAACTTTAATTGTAACAATTTAATTTATTGCTACAACAAAATTTCAATATGAGCGCTATGAAGCGCGACGTTTCTGAGGCTTAGCTAGCGCTTGTTGAATAGATCAACGTATAATACATTGTCCCAGCTATTTGAGCTTCTTACACTTTCTCAGCGCTTCAGAAAGTCGCTTTTAAACGCTTGTATATCTGGTGCCCAAGAAAATTCGGTTCTTTTTATTTATCAAAACCGTCGAATCAGTTAAACGCTTTCGGACACATTTTATTTTTTGAGCTACACAGGTAATTTGCAAGAAAACATTGAATACATTGAAAGAAAATTAGTATTAGTGTTGTAGTGTTTAAAATAATATGGCTAACGATCGCCGTAGCGCTAGGAATATGTTCCTCGATCGCGGTAGCGCTAGGAAGATATCCCTTGCTCGCGGTAGCGCTAAGAATATGTCCTTTGATCGCGGAACCGCTAAGGGAGGTAAGACCTGATAAGTTTTGTTAAGAATGGTTAGATTAAGATTAAGAAGAACAAGCAACGTCTCTGCGCGACGCTGGAACGCGAACGTTCCAGTTTGCCTGAAAATAATATGCGCGAGCGTTCCCGTGTAACAACTTACTCGCGCTGTTTACGAGTAAGTTGTTACACGGCAAGACTCCCGCACATTAGAAATATTTTTATATTAATAATAATAATATAATAATACAAGCTTAAATTTTATTATAGATTCTTAATTTTTTTTTATTTTTTGTGAAGCTCAAAATTAATTAATGTAATATCTTTTTTTACAACTAAAATGAAACCAAAAGGTCGAAAACAAAAATCTCATGTTTAAAATTAATAGTATATAGATTAAGATTATTTTCTTTGTTCGAAGGTGTGAAGCTAATAATTAATAAATATGTTTTCTTTTCCGTATACTCTATCACTAATTATTATTTTTTTTTTTTTTTTTCGGATTCCTTCAATTAATTCTATAGTCTTGATAATTAAGACAACGGTCGGGGTAATTAAAAAGATCCAAAACTTGTTTCACCAATTTGGTTTCTAATAAGAAAATAAATGGAAAAATTCCTTGTGCACATATTTGTCATTTTACCAATAATTTGTTGTGAAACTTTTTCATACGTATAGTATTTTAAAATTGTGTATTGGAAATATGAGGTTACACACTCACACACACACCTACACCTACACCTACACCTACACCTACACCTACACCTACATATATATATTATTATATATATATATATATATATTATAGATATATATAATATATTAGATATAATAATATATATATATATATTATTGTTAATATTATAACCTTTAGTAAACCATGGTCCTCAAAATAATTTAAGATTGGATGAAATCGTCGTAATAATTCATGCTTTTATTTTAGTAAGAAAATTAAAATACTTTTGCTATAAAAAGAACTTACTTTTTTATTTTTTGAGGCTTGTTTAATTTCGCGTAAAATTTATTTATTGTGTTCACAATGAAGTGTGATATATATATTATATATATTAATTATATATATATAATAATATAAATTATATAATTATATATATAATATAGTATATATATATAATATATATATTAATATATATGGATAATATATATATTATATACTTATATCATATTATTATATATCTAATATATTATTATATATATAGTATATATATATATTATGGTCAGATTTTTTTAATTCTCACAGTATGTAACTAGAAAAAATAGAAATATGCAAAACAATTAACTATATATTGTAGAAAAATTCTAAGGATGGATTTCACTTTTTTTTTTTTTTTTTTTTTATTTTTTTTTTTTTTTTTTTTGTGAAGTAAAATTTTTTTTTTTTAACTAAGGAATACCCTAGGGTAAACCGCAACGATGGCAGAGAGTCGGGTCTCTCGGCCTCCGGGACTACGGGGGACTAATTCCCCCCCTCCGGATAGGGTCTCCGGAACCCCCGCTTTGGTCTTTGGGATGTCGCGGGTTCTTCCGACCATCCCCTCCGGAGTATGGAAAAATCCCCCCCTCTGTCCCCGTCGGCTCGAGCCCCTAAAAAGAAACTTAAAATTTTCCAAAAAAACACAAAATTATTTCACAAAATTTAGGGGCTCGAGGTCCGACGAGGGGATCAGAGGGGGGTGACGTTTTCATACCCCGGAGGGATTGTCGGAGAACCCCCGCGACACCCAACGACCAAAGAGCGGGGTCTCCAGGAGACCATCCGAGGGGGGATTTAGTGCCCCCCCTCGCTCCACCGGGATGCGAGAGGCCCCACTCCTGCCCATCTTTTCGTTACCCATAGGGTATTCTTTAGTTAAAAAAAAAAAAATTTACTTCAAAAAAAAAAAAAAAAAAAAAAAAAGGTAATCCACTAGAATTTTCGCTATTCCATTATAATAATTTGTGTTTACTGATAGGACTGCCGTTCTCCTAGTACATACTTGACATTAAAAAAATCTGGTACCATCATAGTATATATTATATATATATATAAATATATATATATATAATATTATATTATATGAATATATTATATTATGATATATATATTATATATATATATATATATTTAATATATTATATATATTATTATTTATATAATATATACTATAAATTATTGTCGCATCAATAAATATTCTAACAATGAAAATAACTAAATTAATAAATGGATTAGGAAAATAATCAATTACATAGCATTAGATTATGAAAAGTTAAAGTTCTTTTTTAAAAGCAAAATCGAATTTTTAATTTATTTTGCTTAAAAACATTACCAACCTTTCCAATACAAAATTATTTTGAGGACCAATGGAATACATCTTTCCCTATATATATATTATATATAATTTTATTATATATATATATATATATATTAATATAATGTTATTAATTATATATAATTATAAATATAAATATATATATAAATATTATTATATATAATATATATTATATAATATAATATATATATATATATATATATATATATATATTATATATTATATATTATATAATATATATATTATAATTATATTATAATATATATAAATATAATTATAATATTTATATATATATTATATATATATATATATAAATATATATATAATTTATACTATAATAATATATGTATACGGACCTTTAAGTTAACCATGGTCCTCGAAATAATTTAGTATTGGAATGATTGGTAAATAATTATTTTTAGGTAAAAAAAATTAAGAAAATTTGACGAAATGTTAAACCTCTCATAACTTTTTTCCTTTTTTGAGCTTAAATTGAATTTTATTTTTAAATTCATTTATTTAATTTTTTTTTTGAGGTAAATATTTATTATTTGTGTTCCCAATAACTGTACTGTATATTATTTAAATATTATTATATATATAATATATTATATATATAGAATATAATATATATTATTATATATTAATATATATATAAAGATTTATTATATAAAAATAATATATATATATATATATAATAAAGTAATATATAGATGTCAGATTTTTAATGCACAAGTATGTACTAGAGACCGGGCAGCTCCTACGAAACAAGATTATATATTGGAATCAGCACAGGGGAAAATTTAAGGATGGGATTTGTCCTTTTTTTTTTTTTTTTTTTTCTTATTCGATCCGAAATACTTTTAAAAAAACTCGTCCAGGAATCTTTCAAGGATCGAGCCGCCGGAGGGACAGATGGGGGGACGAGTTCCCCCCGTCGTCCACCGGAGCCGAGAGACCCCGACTCTGCCATCTTTGCGGTTACCCTATGGTACTTTAGTTAAAGTAGTACCAAAGTGTTGTTGGAAGTAAATTATTCTTTTTTTTTTCTACTAAAGGGAATACAATGGAGTAAACCGCAAAGAGTGGCAGAGTCGGTGTCTCTCGGCCTCCCGGTGGCGCGGGGGATTTCGTCCCCTTCTCTGTCCCACCGTCGGCTGGCCCCTAATGGGCTGAAATAATTTTTTTTTTGAATTTGTTCACAAGAAAAATAATAAATAAGAAAAATTAATAAAAAACCTCCTTAAATTTTCCGTCTCTAGTATATATATAATATTAATATATATATATAATATATCTATTATATATATTATAATATATATATATATATTATATATAAAATATATATACTATTATATATATATAATAATTATATATTATATATACGTCTCTGCAAATCTTTATGTGCACATATCAAATTTAAAATAAAATATATTGCTAAATTATTATCTTTTAGCTTAGGTGTGAAGACAAAAAATATATATCGATTTCTTTTTACTCCATTTTGTTAATATTTAATCTAATTATCTATTTGAAAAGAGCCCCAGAGCTCTCTTTTTTTTTTGTGTTCGGTAATAGAAGTTCTTAAAAGCATCTCCATGTTTACCACTTTCGAGAGCTTCATTAATTCCGCTACCGTGAGATTACTTAAGGTCAGTATATATTATATATATATATATATATATATATTATAATATATATATATTATATATATATTTAATTATATATTATATAATATATATTATATTATATATATTATATATTAGATATATATATATATTCCACCAAGTTCTGCTGTTGACTGTACGTGAACTCAAGTCAGTAGGGGAACCGGCAACTCTACACTAAAACAAATAGATAATTTGGAATCAGCAGAAGATTTTAGACATTAATTAGATTTTTTTTATGGTCATTAGGGCTCAGCCGACGGGGGAAAGTCCCCCCCCGTCGTCCCTCCGGAGCCGAGAACCCCGACTCCTTCCTCTTTGCGGTTTAGGTTGCGCTATTAGGTATTTTAGCTAAATAAAATAAAAAAAATTACCTATTAACATACGTTAATGATATTTTGGGATAATCCAAGCATAAGTTGCGCTTGGAACGCTGTAATGTCAATTAAAAAAATATATATTATTTGCAAAACTTTTTCAACACGCAAACCGCGAAAATAAAAAAAACGATTTTGGAGTTGCTGTCTAACATTCCCTTCTATACAGTTTAAAAAAAAACTATAACATCCACCTTTCATGTATATTGCACATTTTAGAAACTTTTTACATTTTTGTTGTTCACTCTCTAACAAACCTTCGAACTGTAAGAATCCGAGTAATTCTTTCTTATTACCTATTAATTTTATTAAGTCTGTATTTATTTTTTTTCATTAATTTATCTTGCTATTCGCAACAAAAGACTACTTTTCATGATTTAACATATTTCAAACCATTTCTATTAATACATAGAGAGGCTGTCTTTTCAAAAGTCGTATCCGAAGACTTTAGCAATGTTTTCACAAATGAATTTTTTTTTTTCTACTAATTTTCATTTATTTTTACTCTAGTTTGGGTTTAATTCGCTGATTCAAATTATATCATTTGTTTTAGTGCTAGGCAGTTGCTGTTTTCTTCTTAATTCTCCACTTCAAAGATAATCTGACCATTGCACCCTTAAATAGTGGCAAAAGATTAGGGGGAATTGTAAGAACTATTGGGATTAGTTATTGGTGTTGTGTTGAAGATATATGCTGGTGGGTATTTTAGTCGAAAGAGTAGGTAGTGTGACTGAAGGACTATTGGTGGAAGAACTAGGTTGCATCTTAGAAAGTGTAGAGGGATGCGTGGATCAGAGTTTTACATATCAATATATGTTGAGAAAATGAGGATTTAGAGAAATTGTATTACGTTTTATGACTCGGCAACAGGAAGATTACAGGTTAATAGGGAAGCTTCTATGCAGGTGTTACTGTATATGAGTTGAGTGAAGGCTTCTGTTAGGAAGTCAAAAGTAGATGTATGATGACATTAAGCAGTGTAAGAGATAAATGGAGTTAATTGATTGTTTAATATTATAGTAGGTAGTCCGGGAGTGTTATTTCTCCTGGTTAGATTTATGTGTAATGGATTGGATTATGAAAGACATTAGAGGTAGGAGTGACAGGGGAAGGTGTTAGAATGAGTAGGAGAATGGAAGGAGTGAAGGGTGCCCTGCCTTTTGTACATGGATGATGGCTTTTGTGTGGCGAATCTGAAGGTGAGAGGTTGGTAGAGGGGATTTGCAGGTGTGTAAAAGGAGGGGGTTTGAAAATGAATGTAGATAAGATTAGGTTATTAGGTAAAGTGAGAAATTATGTTAGATGGTTGGAGCAGCTGGAACAATTATCTGAGTTTAATATCTAGGAAATATGTTGGTGAAAAGAGAACGAGAAAAGAAAGTGATGTCTGG
>JABUQX010084938.1:0-39314 GCA_015478945.1 Trachelipus rathkii | reverse complement strand
ACCAGTCAGTGCTTTATGCGAATTTTCATAGATAACAGGCAACCAGATATTTAGGTTTGAATACAAACATAATAAACGCAATAGTAGAATGATAGTACCTAGTTATATATGGATTTATGATGTTTTACGAAATATGGCTAGTTACATATATATATATATAACATAAGTTAGAAATAATAATATTATTAAAATAATGGCATATATTATTCGAGTAACAAATATTGAGATATATTAAAACCAATAGTTAATTGTAATTTATATAGATTTATTCATTTGAGTTGTACAGAAAGATCATCGTAAATGAAGAAGTATTTCGAAAACTGAATCCAGATGATATTTATATAAATCAGGGTAATAATCGTCGCACTCTGAGAGAGAGATATAATATGAAAAAATTGGATTTTTTATACTCCTTATTGAACGTAAATGATTTGGGTATTGCTTTACAATGTGTGCAAGTAGAAATTAATAAAAAAGTACTTCAAAATTTGTTTAAAATATAATGTAAATTAATATTAAATTCTCTATTTATATTTTTATTCAAAGATACATAAATAATAAATCAGTATAAACAATCTAATTCGTACTAGAGAGAAATAGTGATATTCAATAAGGTATAAATTAATATGAACTAATATTATATCTAGAATCATGATAATCTTGTTCCTCTTTCTAAGATTAAAAGATTGATACAGTCGGTAGGTAATTATCAAATATTCACAATATAAGTACAGAGTCTAAGACAGATTTTTGATAATATTGCCAATCAAATCAATATGTTCTGTGGTCATTAATCAAAGCCTTGCAATGAATATCGTAAAAAGACGTGGTAATTCCACGAAACAAATAACATATTTGGAATTGTTGTAAGTAGTATTAAAGATACGCTGATTAGAATTAAAAATGTTATAAAAAGAGACATGGAAGAATAAAATAGAAATTGTACATCATGTTGAATTTTTTCCCTTCGCATAAAAACTTTTAAGTCACAAACACGCACAGCAAGACACATGAGTTAGTTAATTCCAGGAGGCTCTCTTCCCAGGAATCCAAAGAGTGTGAGACGAAAAAGACCACGTAGAGAATCCTCTTCACACTCTTGCAAGTTTGTCCTAGGACATCAACCGAGATCATTAAAACAATGATACAAAGTACTCTTTCATCATATCCGAGATCACTTCAATTTGTTATATAAATAAGAAGTTTTTGATCATAATGTTGATCATAGGGTTTCACAACATATCACAGTACAACACAATTCTCAACTAATATACTAAAACATTCACACTATATAAAAAATTTTCATCTCGGGGGGGGGGGGGGAGTTTGTGGCATAGATTAACTTGTTCAATTTAGACTTTTGATAACAGTCCATCACACGAATTACATACAACAAACAATAGAAAACTCATATCTTAAGGAAAAGTTGAGAGTTACGAAAAAATATCTGAACATTAGAAATTTGAATATTAAGTTTGAGTTGTTTGAGTAAGATCTGGAATATTAAGTTCGAATTATTAAAAAAGGGCTGGATTATTAAGTTTGAGTTTGTTAAGAGTTTTTCGATGGTTTTTACATTAAGTTAGTTGCTAGTAGAATTTGAATATTAAGTAAGAGTGGTTAAAAAAGAAGCGGAATATTAAGTTTAGTTTTGGTAGTTAGTTTTTGATGATTTTGAAAGAGTTTTGTAAGTTTTAGAGTTTGACATTTCACAAAGAAAAGTGATTTTAGAGATTTTTAGTTGAAGAAATAGTGGAGATTTGGGTTTGTTTTTTTGTTCGAGATTTTAGTGGTTGTTTTTTATTTAAGGAAGTAAAATGATTTTTGTCCGAGATTGCTAGACACGACTACTCGAGCGTATATCATTCGTAACTAATACGAGAAGTTAACGGGAATAACGCATTGATATTTAAGTTTTTGGAGAATCGTAATGAAAGTAGGTACAAGAAAACTGATAACATTTATGGAATCAGCGTATGAATATTTTTGCTATGGCACCGAGAGTGAGAAAATTAAGGATTAGTCTTTTATTATAATGATTTGTTTATTTGATATCTAGAAATAACTACGTATTAAGGTATGTTTACAATTTAGAAAGCTAGAGAGTTACATGAGATTGGGGTAGAGCAGAAACGTGTGAGTAATAAGTTATTTAACTTTGTCACAGGGATCGGAGATTGCCACGTGTGTGAGTGAGCTGTCCATAGAAGTATTGTAGGAGAGAAAAGTATAATATTATTTTCGCATATGACCAACGTCTTCTCCGTGGGAAAGTGTGTCGAGATATGATACAACTCGATCGTGACAGTACAATTGGAATAAATACGCCAAAAGAATGTCGTATGGGGTCAATGCGAGGAGATAACTCACACTAAACGCTTACGCGTTATTGTGGGTCTGAAGGTGAGAAGAGAGATAGATACACTAATTATTATTATCCTATCCAGTGTTCTCAGTTCAGTGAGGCACTCAGTGTATGAGACCATTCGAATCTAATCTTAGTGCCATCTTATGCTGGTTTATATCTCTCATTATTCTGGTGGTCATATCTTAGATTTTAATAAAAATAATAATATCCTTATTTTTAATATTACTAATATTTATATTTGATCTCTTTATATATTTTCTATTAATTTTAATGTTTATTTATATATATATTTCTTACTGATAGCTTCAATCCGGTTGATTTAGTGTGAGAATAACAAAAAAAAGAAGAGAAACTATAGAATAAATAAAGTAATTAACACTTACTCTCTCAGATAGATCACATAGATAGCAAATATATCATATATCTCGATGATATACCATAATAATGAATAATGAAAATTTTATATTGCTCTATTAGATATCCTGTATTCTATTGTTTTGTAAGCATGAGTATATAACATAAATGAACTCGTACAGATATAATTACAATTATTAGTTTTTCCTAGCAATCACTAGTCTTCATTACTCATGTTCTAATAAACCTAAAACACAATCAAGCACAATACTCACACACACACACACAACACTACACACACAACACACACACACACAACACACTGAGTTGCCAAGAAATTCCTTTTATCATGGTCTCGTTTCCGCTAAATTGTGTCTTTCAGAGTTAGATTAATTATTATTTATTATTTCTATATAATATTTTTATTTTTTTAAATCACTAATAATAGAATACACACGGGTAAATTTGTAATAGAGGTAGACGAATTGCGGGATCTCTATCGTACTTATATACCGGTGAGATAGATAGGGGGACTTTGTTCCCCCTCATCTACCGTCGGCTCGAGCCCCCTATAAAAATAAAAAAGTTTTCCATTTTTTTATCAATATAAAAATTTTAAAATACTACGCTGTAATATTCCACTATATTAATTAGTTTGTAATTCATTAGATTATATTTTTTATTAGCACATATCGTAGTATTGTAGAGTAAATATCATGTGAGGGCTTTCTTTGTAAAAGTATTTGGCATATATTAATATAATATAATATATATATATATATATATATATCTATATATATATATATATATTAATATATATATATATTAATATTAATATATATATATATATTATATATATTATATATATATAATATATATAATATTTATAATATATATTAATTATATATTAATATATATATTATATATATATATTATATATAGTATATTAATATATATATATATATATATATATATATATTAATTAATATAGGAGAGAGATAGAGAGTAGACTTATGTTTTATTATATTTTAAATTATGACAGTCAAATAAACAAACTATATACGATGTTCTTATTAGTTCTTTTTTTTTTTTTTATAAGTAATAATATATATTTATCTATTTATAGATATAACTGGAAGTACTGCCAGGCAAAGGGCGTTTATCATTCCCAATCATAATACACAAAATATTGAATTTTTATATCCATAATTAATTGAGCTTAAATATTTTATCACTTATGAATATAACTGGTTTATTAATAGGTTATTATAGTTAGAACTCACATGTAATGTGATTTCACTTTATTTATTTGTTTAATGATGTATTGGATTTTTTGAAAATTATATATTTTAAAGATATTTAGTTGTATATTATTACCAGAATAAGCATTGACATCCGCTACTCTGCCTTTCTTTTGTATCATCTGTAAATATTATAAAATTTAATAATACATTAATAATAATATTCAATATATATATAATGCTCTTGAGTATATAACCTAGCACTATTATATATCTACAGTTATATTTAATATATTTGATAGCTAAAGTTTAAAAGGAATTATCAGTCTATTAACTATAATTAGTAAATATATAGATATAGTGTATAATAATAATGATAATATAATATTAAAAAACTATATAAATTAGTAAAATTAATATATATATTGTGGTAAAAAGATAATAAATACTAAATAAAAATAAAAAATAAAAAAATCTTGAAATTATATAATAAAGCTAAAATTATATATATATTATAATATATTTATATAATTTTATCAGGTACCAACGATTTAATTTATATATATATATAATATTTTAATACTGAAGTATATTGTAATTTTTTGCATAAAAATATTATTTAAATTAAGCTAAAGAAATAAATAAATAATACATAATTCTCATTTAAAAAGCAATTCGGATAGAGCGTTAATTAATTGACTTCACCCATAATAAAATTAGATACCGTAACCATTGCGAGCGCGTAAATGATATGAGCTTATAGATTGATTCTGTTTCACATACATGAAAACAGAAATTATAGGTATAATTAAATATATAGAAAGTAGAAAAATCAAAAAATTATCATTGTTGTTAATCTAAAGAAAGATAGATAATATTAATTAATATATATATATATATATATATATATATATATATATATATATATATATAATATATATATATATATATATATATATTAAGTATATATTAATTATTATATATAATTATATTATATATATATATATATATATTATTATTAATATATAATTAATATATATTATATAATAGCTATATTATTAATATATATATATATATATATATATATATATCATATATACTATATTAATATATTATATTATATATATATATATATAAATATTAATATATATAATATATATATATATATATATATTATATATATATTAATATATAATATATATATATAATATCTATATATTTAATATTATATATATATACTATATATTATATATATATATATATATATATATATATAATATATATATATATATATTATTATTATATATGATATATATATATATATTAATAATATAAACTATATAATATATATATATTATACCATATATAATATGCCATTATTAAATGAGTTATATACACTTAATGTCCTTTTCTCGTAAAAATGAGAATGTATAATAAAAAACATTAATTATCCGAAATTATCGCTGACCATCTAATATCAGTGTACTACCCATTTAAGCACCTTAGTGGAGATTTTAACTGATACCTAAAATTACCGAAGCTACCGAAACTATCTTTGGCTACCATGAAGCTTTTTATATTACATGTTTAAAGGTTATTCTCGTATGCAATTTAATGACATTATTTGTTATATTAATTTTTATTTTTTTATTTATATTTAATATTATAAGTTGACTGCGCCGCACACAAATATGAGGGAGGAAGTCCTATAGTTACGTCAGATAGGGAGAGAGACCCTGACTCTATGACATATATTAGCTTCATATTTTTTATTCATTTAATATTTCTTATAGTGTAAAAAAAAATATATCTTTGATTCATTCTGACGCTCTATTGCTTGAAATAATCGAAAAACATAATCACGAATTAATTCGCTCGTTCGATATAATATCTGGTTAAACATCCTTTTATAAGGTGAAAAGTATCCTATATCATACTATAATATATATAATTCTTTTTAAAGTTCTTATATCTATTAAATTTCGGCAATATAAAAATTCTTCTAACTCTATAAATTAGAATAAATTTCTATATATATATATATATATTAATATATATTATATATATAATCATATAATTTTATATAATTAACGATGAATATTTATTATATTTAATATATATATATATATAATACTATATATTATATACTATATCCTACATATATCCAATATATATATATATATATATATTATAATGGTTGAAGTAATTCTAGAACTAGTAAACTCTTTAATATAATGTAACATCAAAAACCGTAATAATATTCTCCTAATATTGAGAAATTTAATAATTTTCTCCTATTCTATTTACTGTAGAGCTGACTAATTATTTTTTAAATGATAAAAGGTAAAAAAGTTGTGTAGATTTTGTACACTGTATATATTATAATTTATATTCATAATTAATACTATAATATATTATAATATATAATATATATATATATCATTATATACTACTTATATACTTATATATATATATATATATATATATATATATTATATTATATTTAATTTATATATATATTAAATATTATATATTATATATAAATATATATATATATTTTATTATTACTATATATATATAAATATACCTATATAATATATATATATATATATATATAATATATATATAGTATAATATATATTTATAATTATTATATATATATATATATATATATTATAATTAATTATATATATATATATTATATACAATTATTGTTAAAGTTATAATGAATATAACATCTGTCTCTCATATAGCAGTACTATATATATATATATAATATATATGGTTATATAAAAACTACACATACTATCATCCGATTATACATAAATCTCATTAAAATACCAAAAGCTATACAGGGAAAATAAGGAATATATAGAATAGGTAAATTACCTCATGGCAAAATTTTATAATAGAGATATAGAATCTAGAATAAAATATATAAAAATCATATATCTCATCTACTCTCTTGGAGAGGAAAAAAATAAGGAATACATTTTTGTGAGATCCCTTTAGTTTCATTTTCAACTTAGGGAAAATGTAAAAAATAAATTAATAATATATATACTATAAATAATAAATAAATATTATGGTATTCATGCTAATAAAAGCAGTAGAGAATTATTTATAAACTATTAATATATAATATATATTAATATATTAAATATATAAATTATTATATATATATATATATATATCATTATTAATACTATACTATATTATATATATATACATCACCTCATATATATATACATATTAATATATATATTATATACTTAAATTTGTAAAGGTATTATACACGTAGACAATAGATAGCATGAGTAGCTTACGAGCAGTACGGGGAATACCACAGGGGGAGAGATATTTTATACTATCGCGTAGGGGGGGTCGAGTAAGGAACCCCTAGCACTACAACTCACATATAACCATATAGTGAGACTGATGGATATGAGAGATACCTTCACTCGAGTGAGGGGATATTAGTCCCTATCATCAACCTGTAGTTCCGGAAGGCCGAGATGACCGACTACCTGCCATCAGTGAGTACTTATATAATATAATACCCTTGGGGTTATTCTTTAGTTAAAAAAAAAAAGCTCATAAATTTATAATATGAAAAATTCTATTATATATTTATTAATCGAGTAAAAACAATAAATAGAATCTCTTAAATAGGATAGGTATCTACATCTTCTATATCTATAATTAATACTTAATAATTATTATAACAATTATAATATTTTTTATTTTTTTATTTTTTTTAATAACACCATTTTCTATTACTAAAATTTACCAGCAGCATTAATAATAATATATATATATATATATATTTGATAGATAGGTATTGTTAAGTTTTTGAATATATATATATATATTTATTATTATATATATATATATATATTTAATATATTATTATTTTTTTTTCATTTTCCGTACATATTTCATATATCATTAAGTCAATAGTATATATATATATATATTTAACACGTCACAATTAGACTATATTGATAATATAATATAGTTATTTTGAGATATGAGTTGATTGAGATATATTAAAATATTGATACATAAGATTTTGAAGCATTAATGATATGTTCCAATATAAGTAATATAGTAACTATTTATAGAACTTTATTAGATGCATTAATAAAACCACATGCTAGGACCAAATCTGATACAACATCAATGACACAGCATCATTAGCGATAATATACATATCGAGCATGGTAAATTTAATCAAAGTTTGCTATGAAACTCGGGGTTAAATATGCTTCATGATACATACGCTTTCAAAAATAAGAACATACTTTATGCTATGTTACAAGATTAATTAATATATATATATTAATCAGAAATGGAAAACAATTGGAATGAATTATAACAATTATATAGATAATACTCACATTAAATCACAAAGTAAGTTATAATATTTTGTTTAAAAATACATATTGATAATTTACAGTGTAAAATTAGAAAAGTACTATAGATCCCTTAAATTCAAAATACGTTACTTATATTAAACTATTAAACTTAGCTTACCTTTGATGGAAAAAAGAAGAAAACGTGTTATAATATAATTTAAAAGGAAAAATATACATTTGACTGACATATATAATAGCCCTAATATTTTAGTACTGCTATTTAGTTGTAGAAGTTATGAAAAATAATATATATATAATCAATATTCTATTTTTTATAATATTATTAAAAATAAAATAATTAGAATGTATAAAATTAAATATTTTATATTTATTTACTGAACATAATTATATATTTGCTATGGTTTACGTTAAATATTTTATTTAATCCAATATTATTCTATAACAGTTGAAACGTTTGTGCACTACACACAGTTCTAACGATAATATATTCTAATATATATATATATATTATTATATATATATATATATATATCTATAATATATATATATAATAATAATATATATTAATATATATATATTATATAATATATATTACTATAATATATTAATTAATATATATATTAATATATTACATATAAATGTAATTGTATAATATTAATATACTATATATATAATATTAATATATATATTATATAATATTATATATATTAATATTATATATATATATATATATATTTTATATAATATATTTATATAGTACAGAGTGTCTAAATCTGACAACTCCTTATTATCTTATATTAATATAGGCAGCATCTACTACAGCAAATATCTAATGATATATATATGTGAATTCAAAGCGGTTAAATAATCTCTAATATGGTAGTTGGTTTATTAATATAAATTAACAGATTAGTTTTATATATTATATTATTCTTTTTTATTTGTTGAGATAATAAATATAACGAACGAGCCATAATTTTCTCTAAGCAATTGACGATATATTTATCATCTAAATTAAAGTAGCCAGGCAATGCTCAGCCTACGACTATAGATCATAAGATAAAACAGAATATTAATAATATATCTAATTGTGAAGTCACTAACATATCTTCATTAATCTAATAATTATTATGAAAATTAAATAATTATTTTAGATTTTGCTTCTTATCTATTAATTTTATTATATGTTTTTTTAATTTAATTTTTTAGAAATGCTTATTAAAAAAAAATATATTTACAAAGAAAACTGAAAAGAGGTTTTTAGAAAGAGATTTAATATAAATATCTCATAGCAAGATGAAGATAATTATAATATAATATATATGGTAATACTGTATACAGCGGTAGAAGATAGGTAAAAATTATTTTATTATTTTTATTAAATAAATTAGTCTTCAGAATTATAAACTGAAATATGAGAATTAAATTTTAAATTCTATTTTTCTTTTTTTATAATATAAAGCATAATTTATAAAGAAATTTCTATAAAACCGCTAGAGCATGAGTCGGTAGGTTCTCTCGGCCTCCCGGTGGGACTGATCGGGGAGACTCGTCCCTAATACCCTCTACTTTGACAGCAGTTCTAAGGCCTATGAGTGAACTCACTATATATTGAAAAAGTAAAAACTGTAATAAATTATGCCTAAGAGTACAACCTTAGACCGGAGTCAATATAATAAATAAAAACGTGCTGTACTTAATTTCCGCTGAATTCCAAATATGTAATTTTGTTTTTACTGTAGGACTGAGTGTCCGTTCTTCGTATAATGAAGTTATACATTTCAATTTCATAGTTATGAATAATTAATAACTACATTACATAGATCATTACATTAATATTAATTATATATATATATAATATATATAATATATATATCTATATATTAATATATAATATATATATATGAATATATATCTTTCAACAAAATGGCCATCATCTCGAATTCCACTCATGCAAGGATGGTTCACGACATATATATAGAACAAAAACATAGACAAAAGATTATAAAAAGATTATAAAATGAAACAAAAAAATAAACACGAGTGCGTATGATGTTAGATTAATTAAAGAGATTATTATTATACTTTAATAGCGAATGATGGGATTAAGAAGTAAGGAAAACACATGAAAATGGTCATATATAATTTACTTACAGACAGTAAGCTTTTAAAGCAAATATTGAATAAAAAGCTAGTTATTCAACACGACGTGCGTATGATGTTAGATTAATTAAAGAGATTATTATTATACTTTAATAGGATGGGAAAAGTGGAAAACAAGAAATTTAATTTTATTACAATGCTTTAAGCAAAATGAATAAAAAGTAGTTATTCAACATATTATTTTTAGAACAAACTTGCTAATCTCTACAGTCTACACTCATCCATATGCATTACAGATGACTTTTTAGATGAAGGTAGTTGGGGACATAATATTTATACACATTCCTTGCCACAGAAAAGGAAAATCAATAACTTTTATATGGCGTGGGTGAGGTTATTGATCCATAGGCTCAATATGAAGAATTGCCTATATACGCAATTTACATTGCTTTTGGCTTTCCAGCATTGGCTTAGAATTCTTTGTTACTCTAGGTATGGAGGATATTACCTACCAAAACTAATAAATATTCCCACAAAAAAATATTAATAGTTTCTTTTTTAAATAATTATGCGAAATTTGATTCACCAAGTAGTATTTGGTGATGCCTTCCACATTTTAAGCTTCAGTATGACTTAAATTTTTTTTAAGGAGGCTACAAGTTCTCTATGTGAAATGTTATTTGGACTCTGTTTATTTAAAATAACACTAATTTCTTAGTCGTACAATTTATGGATGTAGAAACAATTTTAGAAACACTGAGTTTTCGAACTTTTAATAAGAGTGATAAAAACACTGAGTTTTCGAACATTTCTTAAGATTTGTTAAAAAAAAATTTTTTTTTCCTGCAATCTGTTTGGTGCGGTTCTTCCAAATCATAATGCCTTATTAAAGATAGCATATATTATATTATAATTATAGTTATTAAAGTAAATCAAAAAAATTAAAAACAAAAATAGTAAAAAAAAAAGGCTTACAATAAATATTTAAAGGTTTACCTTGAAATGGAAACTACAAAGTGGTCTATTTGAAAGCAAAGAAAGAAAAGAGAATAAAACACCTTTGAGTGATCTTGTTATACATACGCAGGACTGCACGTCAGCATTTGATTTGTTTTTTTTCATACTATTAGTTGGCCTCCTGAGAGCTATATATTGAAGAACTTTGCTCACATAGACAATAAGCGTTCATATTATAGTGGTGACGGTGACTATGTATATACACTATCACAATATGATATATGAATAGTGTAGAGGAATAAGGACATTGTTACGTTTTAAACGGCTACGCGAGATCATATATCAATATTTTTTATTTTATTTTTTTAAGGTAAAGAGATACCTCGATAGATGGTATAAACCTCATAATATAGTTGGCAGTGATAGTCTGGAGGTGTACTCTTACTATCGGGCATTCCGGGGATACGACGGGGTAGTGATATTAAATTTCACCCCCCTTACCAGGGAGGTTCCATCACGGTACCCTACATCAGACTCATTGGTAATTTATTAGTGGTGTGTCGCTGTGTGTATTCCTTTCATTATTAACTCTCCCCTCACTTCACTCTATCAGGGGTAATGGAAAAATCGTTATCCCCCTCTAGCATTATCTATACGTTCATGGCTCGAGCCTTACCTATATTTTAATTATATTTTAATTTTTTTATAATTTTTTTAGTTTTCTCTTTTTATGTAATATACAAATGATTGCTTGATCCAAATATGTATTGGTTTTTCTGTAAGTATGTTACATTAACTTTTCGAGATATTCATATTTTGAATTATTTTTTTTTTATACATTTGTATAATGATATCATTTATTATTAACTGATTAATTAATTGTTAGTTTTAATTTAATATCTGTATAGACTATACGTCACTGATTTCGAAATATTTCATTTTTGAATTTTATATTTACTATATTATATTAATTGTTGATTTTTATAAACAATTATTATATTAAAATATATACTAGAAACTTTTAGGAATCTATAGTTCAGTTATACCACTACAATACATAAAATTCTATTTATATTATAGTTAAATCTTTATATTAGCAATATGTTAAAAAAAAAAAAATCAAAACTGACTGAGTAGTAAAACATAACAGGGGCCTATATATATATAATATATTATATATATAATATATATTATATATATATAATATATATATATATATATATTCCAGTGCACGCGGTCTATTAGGGGTGAAAGCAACAGGAGCCGTGGCCACTCTTTAAAAATAATAATAATAAGCAAACTACTGTATTAATATAATTTCACATTAATAACTATTTATTTAATCATAATATTATATATAAATCATATATAATGTTTATATATAAATGTTTATATTTATATACAGAACGCAAATTATTATACACATTAAGATCATTTAATTCTCTGCGAAACTCACATTATTTTTCACAATATAAGGTTACATTGACTGGAGGTGATAATTTCGATATGTGCATACCAAGAATAGCTAACTTATATAATGTTTCAAACTCCTAGGTTGTCATGGTAAACGTAAAAGAAACTTATTTATATATTTTGTCTTATTTTGAGTGATTTTTCCAACAAGCCTCCTCTCTGAAGAAAATTAATTTATTTTATTTAAATATTATTATAAATATAAACTCATATATATATATATATATGATACTATATATTCTTGATTTTTTAATACGATACTTATACCGTTATATAGTTTTGATTTTTTTTTTTATTAATATATTATAATTTATTAGTCCAACTAATATGGGAATAGTTATGATTATCCCTGCAGGGGATACTGATTCTATCTAATAATATAAGTTCGAAAATAATTTAAATAATTTTTTAATGAAAGAGATACAATTCCTCAATACCCTGTGAAATTATGATATTTATGATTTTAATAAATGAATAATATTATAATCGAAAGTACGACACTTACAGAAAAAACCAATTACATATTTGGAATCAGCTATAAAGCTTATTACATCAAAGAAATGATAGAGAGAGTTATTCATAAAAATGTGTACGTGAGATCTACGTATCCTTCTCAGTACTGTGAGAACAGAGGGGTGGGAGCTCGTTTTCCATACCCGAGGGGAGGGGCGGAGGAACCCCCCGACACCCAAATAACCAAAGACGGGAGTTCACAACGATAACTCCCCCCCGGAGGGTGCGGAAAAATGAAATGTCACATATTCCTTTCTCTGCATCTATATCTTGGTAATGCGTGAGAAGATCAATACTAGCAACTTGATTCACTCGGACATGGCGCAATTTAAATTGAGTAGAGGCTCTTACCTACCTCATATAGGTATCGTAAAATACTTTTATAGTGTTAAAAAAAACTAGATATTTAATATCTACATCTTTCAGTGAGTATCTGAGAATGTACTCGTTAAAATAGAATAATATAAGTTACATTATATATATATTTCGTATAGAAAATTTGTTATAATGCCGTTAAACCTTTAATAACATTCAAGAAATTCGATCAGAGTATTAGTATATGATACATAGAAAAATTATATAACATTTATCCCAAATTTATAAAAAAAAAACAAAAAAACTCGTAAATGCTAAAACGACGGAGTCTGTTCAAAGCAAAAAGAAATAAATTATGATATTACGAGTTACATATATTATTAGTAACTAATATATATATATATATAGAGTACCTCACATACTTAATAACCGTGATCTAATTTATACGCTCTATGGCTACTTTCACTCATTATATATATATATTAATATATATATATATATATATATATATGTATTAGATATATATATATTATATATATATATATAATTATATATATATATAATATATTATATTTAATTATTATAATATATATATATATATATATAATATTAATATATCATATATATATATAATAATATATTAATTAGAAAGTTAACTCTTTATTTAGACTTTTTTTAACGGTTACACCTATACCTATACCTATACCTATATATATATATAGTAAAAAAACAAAATAATAGTATCAGGGTATCTATACTATGTTAACTATAAATATAAATAGATTTACATATAGTTAGTGAGGATTATGTTTAATTTAGTAGTTATGAGTAATTAATAATATAATTAATAAATATATATATATATATATATATAATATATATTATATACTATATATTATTATATATATATATATAATATATATCATATATATAATAATATATATTATATAATTAAATATATATATATAATATATATATATATAATATATATATATATTATATATATATATCTATATATTAAATATATATTAGTTATTATATATATATATATATATATATATATATTATATATATATATAATATTAGTAATATAGTAGTAATACATACGTAGCAAAGTAAAGTGAGGCTAGAGCTACTAACCGGGGAACAGAGTGGTATAGGAGGTGGATATAGACCGTTATTATCTCACTAATACCTCATCAGTTAGGGGTTGGCTTACAAGTAATTAAACAGAGTGGGTTCCGGGCAGCCTCTGTTTACCGATCACGAGGGAGAGAACAAGAAATTACATAATTCCCTTTCTCTGTTTCACAACAGAAGATGTTCCTAAAGTGTAGAAGAGACGTTATTACTGTATAAACTGGGCCTATCTCTGTAACGAATATACGTCTCTCGAGTGTATACTTTGGTTAGGATAAAACCAATACATGAGAGAACTAATATATCGATATATACGTGAGATTGACGAACTTGGAAAATCAGACTACGCTCGTAACGAAAACACTAATTTGACGTACGCAAGCGTAAAAACGCCTCCGAGAAAAATGTATTAAGTGCCACCCAAGCACTAAAAAATTTAAAACATATAGTGCATTATGAGTACGAACATTCGCCACGGCCGATTACGTGTACCATTATAGTAATTATAACTATACTACTTATATAATATATTAACAACTTTTATACTAATAAATTTAGTAAACTTTTAATCACTAACTTGACGCAGGAAATTATCGCTAAGTATAAAATAGATAAACTCAAATTTAGTGAAAAAATAACGATTAATATACGAATTTATAATATAAAAAAATAATAATTAAAAAAAAATAAAAAAAAAACTTATAGGAGGCAGATTCGTAAACAGCAATTACAATTTCTAGGAGCATATATGATACATGAATTTGTTTTTTCTTACCTTTATAATATTGATTTATTTTCTTACAATTATTTTTGACATTTATCTTTTTATATTTAGTATTAATAATAATACCTTTCTAATATTGTTAAAAAGGTATATATATAAATAATATATCGATATCAATATTTCTATTTATACAAATTTATAGCATATTTTTCAGAATAGTTGAGGGAACGACATGTTACTTTATTATATATTATATATTTATATATTATATATATATACTCACTCACTGACATCTTCCAAGTCTTAAGAGAAGCTGCACACTCACTCAATTATGCTTTTACTCGAATTCGATGCTTCAACAGCAGCCGCGTCAGACACAGAGTATCACTATATATTATGACGCAAAGTAAACACTAACACTTAAAAATAGTTGACTATAATTTTGAATTAAAACTTCATAACACTTTTTATTTATTCCACTCTATATAATTTTTCCCAACAGTTCCTCGATTTAAATTCATTTATAATAAAATTTAATGACTCAATAAATTTACTTTAGCAATACATATCGAAAAGAAATTCGACTTTATGGTTTTTAAGGTATATATTATATATATATATATATATATAAATATATTATATATATATATATATATATATATATATATATATTAATAATATATATAATATATGGCCAAACCCTTATGACCGTCATCCTTAGATCCCGTGAATGGAGGTCATTTGCAAAAGGACAATAAGAAAAGGATACAACAAATAACTAATTCAAAAATATACGAAATTAAGCTTATGAGAAATTTTTGGTATATATTATACTAAATGATTTAATTTTATATTATTTTAATCTTATTTTACTAAGATAGGTACAAGAAAACTTAATAACATATATGGAAAAACAATAAAAGAATTTACATGAAAAAATAAATTGATTTTATTTATATGCTAATAACATATTTGGAATCAGCGTATGAATTTTTATTTTTTTTTTTTTAGTGGGCCTCGAGGGGACCGAGAGCAGAAGTGGGACACGTAGAGAGAACATTTCGTTGCTCTGCACGCCGATAGGCCGAGACGATCGGGAAGACCTTGGCTTGTTGCATAGCTCTCTCGTGTGCGGTTTAGCGACAGTAGGAAGCTGCGTATTTTTCAAAGCTCAGTGCTCTCTCCTTTTATACATCTCCTTCGTCACGCATTACCTCCCCAACAGCCTCTATATCAATCGACAGTAGGGGTGTACGTTATTGGGTTGATCAGATCGCTCTGCGATTACTCTCGTCCTACACATCAGATCACAACACACCCAATTCATTATCTTCCATATATCGTCTGATTAATGAGAAATATATCCAAATTATATTTAATTAAAATTTCTCGAGAAGTCAAAAGTGTAAGACTCCCAATAATAATAAAACCTAATTCATCATCCCACCATACACTACTTATGGATAGATATGAGCGGCTTTTACAGTAGTGGTTAGGTCGTCCTACGTTGACGAGATTTCCTTCACTTCTGGTACGATATACAGCTCTATTATTTCTACATTAATTTCTGCAGCATTCTAGATGCTTTATTACTTAATATATCCACTTTGAATGAACTAATACATATTTTCTTTCCTCACTCATAAACTCAATCACCTGATATAATATTAATACTGAAATACTTATATCACAGGTTATTTTTATTTATATTTATTGAGATAGCAAACCTACTACTGTTCACTATCTCCAAAATCTCGCTCTATGATATATCAGATGCCTCTCTTGGATGCCACTTGAATGAGCTCTGGTTTTGGGTTTTTGTTGTATTTCTCTAATAGACGTAGTTTCATATCTTTGTTATATTACCCATATTCATTTACTAGTCTGTGGATACATTATGATAGACTTCTTTGAATTTTCTAAATCTTATAATGTAGAACAGAGCGGTGTTTTTTTCGCGATATCACTCCTTAAACTTTATTCTTATCTCTATTTTGTGAACCTGCTCTCTATACAGCTACTCTTCAGATGACACAGAATTACCGTATACTAAAATTTTCTTCGACCACTCCTCAGTTGCAGAATCTCGAATAGTCGCAACACATTCTCTATCTCATCGGGTTTTCTTTTTAGTCCATAAACACTTAGAGTAGATTATAGATATATAATAATTTGCCTAATACTTCAGATAGATACAGTTAGTGAACTCACCTTGCCATTTCGTATTCCACTCTCCCAACTATCATTCTCTCTCTTTAGAAACTTTGCAGTACAATATGAGTTTGAGTATAAAGGATTGATCAAAATTTAAGCAGTTTTCATGTGAGCAAGGTTCAGTGTTATAATTGTTTCTGTATATGTTTTTTCAATAGGGCTCAATTTTTTATTTTTCTAGAAATAATACTATATCTTTAATTCAACTAAATATAATATTCATATAATATATACTATAACGCTTATATATATATATATATATATATATATATATATATATATATATTATATATTATATATATATATATATATTTGTTTATATATATATATATATATATAAATATATATAATAAATAATATATATATATTATATATATATGATATATTATCACCTATTAATTATAATGATCATTTTTATATATAATGATATATTAATATAATATATATATATTTATTACTATTATTTGATATATATATATATACATATATATATAATAATCTATAGTTATGTATTTGTGTTGCTTATAAATGGGTTGTGTGAATAGAAATAAGTATGATGTTTTTCATGCTGACATTGCTCAAAGAGTCACATTAAATCTACAACTCTTATATATCATATCTTACTTATGTATTACGATTAAAGTTTTCAAATAGAAAATAAATATAAACTCGCAAACGATATAAAAAATTCTTATGATCTGTATTTTGAAATATATCCCAAATACAAATTCCTGGTGGACCTCCATCAGATATCTGTTGTGCTTCATGTTACGCTGTTGACTGGTTGGCTGAATGGATCTCGTAAGTTGCCATTTGTAATAATAAGTTTTTGAAGAGAACCAAAGGATCACTCCACGGACCTTTGTTTCTTTATAACAAATATAATAGGAATAACAGCTGAGACTAGACCTAATGTTAAATACCAAGATATCCCTTCTACTATAAGGTCGGTATTCCACAGTGCAGAGTTTCCAATTCCAGTACTGTCAGAAATGTGGAGTTTAGATGAAGATGTCACTAATGTCAAAAACAAAGTAAAAAGTGACCCAGATTTTTTGGCCTCAAGATAGAAATGATGGAATCTTTTACAGAAGATTACAAAATTAAATGATGTTCGTGACAAAAACAAAGTAAAAAGTGACCCAGATTTTTTGGCCTCAAGATAGAAATGATGGAATCTTTTACAGAAGATTACAAAATCAAGTGTTTTCCATAAAAGGGAGGCTGAATTTGAACAATTCTTCTCCCAGTATCAGAAACTAGTTTACTGCAATGATGTGAACTCTTTACTGGAAGCTTTGGGACATATGTAAGATCCTGAGCAATGCTTCTTTTCTTATTAGATTTTTCAAGGCTTAGTTAGAAAGCAATCCTACTTTACTTTGGAAATTAGTTTGCATCAATTCCTGTAGCTTTTGCTGTTCACATGAAGTCTAATGAACATATGAAACATGAAACTTGTTCTTAGAAGTATTCAAAATATGAGAAATATTCGAGTCATACAAAATCAAGGGCCAAAGAAAGAAACACTTATTGTTGGAGAGAAGAATGTAGTAGGAAATCAGGCATTTGTTTCACCTGAAAAAAAAATTACCTTTCACCACTACACATAAAGCTCGGTTAAATGAAAAATTATGTTAATTTACCGATTCGTAAAGGTGCAGGATACCAGATTTTGAAAGACATGTTCCCTAATATAAATGATGGTAAGATAAAAGAAAGTATAATTTTGAACTACAGATTAGAAAAGTAATGAATGATCCTATATTTGACAAAAGTTTAAGTGAAGTTGAGATTATTGCATAGATGTCATTTAAAAAAGTAGTATAAACAATTTCCTGGGGAAACCATAACGTTGATAATTACAGAGAACTTGTAAGTGAGCTCCTTCAGTACTACAGAGGGAGGATGTAATATGTCTTTTAAAATTTCTTTCTTACATCCCCATTTCGATTTCTTCCCTACATACCTTGGAACACACTTTCACGAGGACAAATCAACTTTGAAAACAAGCTACCACTTAAATTGGAACCCCAAAATGAAAGTTGACTACTACTACTGTTATGAATTGAAGTTAGCAGAAAGACCTTAGTCTAACTTCAATTCATACCTACCCAGGGCTTACAAAATTGCACTTATTAATTAAAAACTTTGCTGCATAGAGCGTACAGCATTTGCTCAAACTGAAAACTTCTTAACGCAGAATTCTTGAGAATAAAACATAATCTCGCTAATAATAATAACTTTCCTCAATACCTGTTAGATAAAATCATAAAAACCTTTATAAATAAGAATATGATTGTTGAAAAACCAGAGAATAATAGTGATAGTTTAACTTTATTCTTCAGATCGTAGAGGGTAGATAAATTTAATTATGAAAATAACCGGTTAAAGAAAATAAACAATACAATTTCACGCTAAATCCAAATCTAACTCAAAAGGAATAAAAATTTGATCTTACTGTAAGCCATTCAAACTTTCTTGTATCTTATGTTTTTCAGAAAGAGCGTGGACTAAGAGAGGAATGTGAAATCATGTGTGTATACCAAAGCATTGTAATAAATGATGGCTGTAATGCCTCTATACATCGGCTAGGTTATACCACTAATTCTCTCAAACTCCGTGTCCACAAACATAGATACAGCCCAGTAAGATCTTTGAGCACTTTAAAAACGAACACGGAAACCCCCTAAACCCAATCTCGATATTTCTATTTAACATAATACTGCATGCAGGAAATTTTTTGAATTCAGGCTGGCCGATTCTCTCTTAATTAAAAATCACGAACCGGTTATCAACATTAAGTATAATTAAATGGAAATTTTATTGAACATTTTTTAGGTTTGCCTAGAAAGTTTGTTCCTTGATATATTTTATTATTTAAGATTTATAGATTTACGTGATTATAAAAAGTTTATTTGTTACTTCACATTTATATTTAAATAATATTTATTGTTTCATCCAATTGATATAAATTAGTCTTAACATCGTCTCCGATATGCCTGAACGTGGCCAGGCCCGAAATATTAGATTAAAAGTCAGGAAAGCGTTGTTCTATTATTCTTAGAAATTAGTCCTTAAGAAAAATCAATCATGAACAGTATCGGATACCTTTAGGAAGTGGAAAAGCTTTGGTAAATCTCATATTAAATTAGAAGCTGATGTTAAAAATTTTCTATTTTATTATATATTATTATTAATATATCATTTAATATTATTATTATTATTCTTATTATTACTATTATATTAGTTTAAGCATGATAATTAAAATAATAAAATAAGGTTTTCAATCTGTTCAATTATTCAATTGGTCTACACTGTATTAAATTTAAATCCTTTAAACTGACTAAAAATATGTTTTCTTAGCCTTCTAATATTATCACTGTTAGCATATCTTTGGGACGAATTCCTTCGTTTGTACAAATTGAAAGATTTTTTTTATTTAAATCAAAGTTATAACATAATTATTTAAACTATTAATTTTTTAACAAAAAATGATTTTTTTTTCTCAGATCTTACTACACAAAGTATTATGAGTGTATTCCAATATATTATGCAAATTTCTATCCAACTTAAAGTAGTTAGCTTTAAATTATTCTGTTCTGCATCTTCTTCACGAGGAAATTAAGTCAAAGATTAGCTTTAACTTCAAGATTCCTAACAATTGAAAAATGAAATAATACTATCCCCACTCTAAAATAAGAATATGACTAATGAAAAAATCTTTTTTTCAAATTCGTAAATGGCGTTCAAAATAAGATATAAATATTTTTCTTTAAAAGATTCGTGTTTTTCTAACTGTATATAAGTTATAGTAATATCTGATTGATTGAGCTACCACTTTTTATTGCCTATCATGTCTTCTCATGAATATTAGCGTCTTTTCGATGGGTTAGTATAAGATTTTAATTCACGTTATTTGATAACAAATACAAAGGCACTGTTGTAAATTTACAGCAAGCAATAAGTTCAGACAGTCAGCTTGTATTAAAGTTTCCCATTATATTTTATAATTACTAATGACACTTACTTAAAACATAAACTAACTTTCATTTTATAATTTTTATTTGAATTTAATATTGAATGCGTTTCTAAATAAAGAACTATTATTCATACCAGCTTCAATTTCCTCCGTAATAGAAAAAAAATTTAAATTTACTTAAACATTTTTTTTGATAAACAGTTAAACTTATCAACAAACGTTAAATCTTATTTCAACCATAAAAAAAAGGCTAATGAAAAACAACACATCTATTAAATTATAACAATAGCCCTTTGAAGAATACGAAAGTTCTGGAAACAAACGTGTATAATCTTTACTTATGTACGTTTGACGTAATTAGATTTGATAGCTTCAGCACTTCCACTGTTTAATGAAATTTGTTTTAATTTTATTCCGTTTTCATAATTAAAGGCCTACAAATTGATTATTTAAATTAAAAGTATTACAGTATTTACTTATATTATATATACTAAGAGTAAATTAACTATTTACTATAATAATTATATAGATAATAATATATATTATATATGATAAATATAATAATAGTATGTCGATAATATATATATATAATATATAAATATAGTATAGTATATATTATATATATAATTTGTTTATATATGGGATATATATATAAATATAAATATAATGATATATATATATATATATTAGTATATATAAGAATAATATATATATATATTAATATATATAATATAGTATAGTATAGTATAGATATGGTAAGTATAATAATTATATAATAATATATATATATAATATATATATAAATATATTATAATATATATTTAGCATTTATATTTCAAGCTAACTCATCACCTACAACCAACCACAACACAACCAATATATATTATATAATATAATTATGTATGTATGTATATGTATGTATATAAAATATATATATATATATAATATGTAATATATATATATATATATATTATATTATCTTAATTATTATAATTATATATAATATATATATAAATATAGATATATAAATATTATGTAAAATATTAATTATATATATATATAATAATATATAAAGTATATATAGTATATATCGATAAAATATATAGAAGAAAAAACAATAAAATATATATAATATCTTCTACTTGGATCAATATATTCAGTTCTCCTCCCATTATATAACGTTATATCCAAAGTCTATATAATATTATAATATATATAATAATAATAGTTTCTATATACTATATGTTTATATAATATATATAATATATAATATCTATATACTGTATATAAATATTAATATCTATACATATATATATTAAATCGTATTAATATATATATATATATTTAGTACTATATATATATACTTACAGCAATCTATTTATATCATAATTATATATATATAATTAGATTTATTGTAATATATTAAAAAAATATCGATATCAAAAAAATAAATAGTATATATAAGTAACTATATAATGTAGATATATATATATATAAAGTTATACTAATATACTATAATATATGGTAGATATAGAGAGACTGAAAACTTGACGCAAGCAGGAGTCATGATATGTAAGAAGAATCGATACCTTAAAAAAGCATTTGGGGGAAACAATATATAACATGTATAACTGGTTAATTGAGGAAGGAAATCAGAATACCTTTATTTACCGCACCTTGCAACATGAAAATAGAAAATAAAATACCTTTATTGTCGATTTTTGCCTTGTTTTTTTTAATATGTATGTAAAATAAATAAAGATAGTGAAGTATATGATATTTTCCACCTTTAAAGTCTATACATGCATTGCAGGTAGCAAAAAAATAAAAAAATAATATAATAAATAAATAAATAAATAAATAAATCAATAAAAAATAAAAATAAAATAAAAAGATAAATAATTTTTTTCTTTTTAAAATAATCTAAAAGAATTGGTTTGTAGTTTAAAGCATCAGCAATATCTCGATTGATGTTCATAGCAAGTTCCATATATACAGTATATATATATATATATATATATAATATATAGATATATATATATATATATATATATATTATATATATTTTATAGAATATATATATATATATATATATAATTATATAATATATATCATTTATATAATATATATAGTATACTATATATAATATAATATATTTATATATATAGATATATATTATATAATAATTATATATTAAAGCCAAATATTATATATAATATATTATTTTAGATATAATATTAATAATATATAATATATATAAATATATATATATATATTATATAAAACTGATATTATATATACATTATTATATAAAATAATATATATAGATATAATATATATATATATATATACTATATATATATATAATATATAATATTTAATAGTATATATAATAGTATAGTATATATATTATATATATAGTTTTCAATTACTTTTTAAAAAAATAGCAACTTTTTTGTCTGTATGGTGATGTATAAAAATTCTAATCATACTAGTGCAAAATATATTTTTCAAAGCATAGCGTATTTAGTCAATTACTCAAATATCTAAAAGTTCAATTTATACCAAATTTGGCATCTTCGTGAGGTTTTGTCCTTTAAGGACAAATTTGTCCCCGCGTTGAGGGCTTTTCAATTACCAGATTTCAATCAGCCAATATTATTACAATAATTAATATAATTAATAGTATAATTATTATTCTTATTATCTTAATTCTTCTAGAAAAGGTATAAATCCATTTAATTAAGAAGTTAGGAAGGCGAGTACTGGCCTGACCCAAACAAAGTTTGAAAGTTTCTAATTCAGGTAATTCAAGATGCATAACTCCTTTGTCAAAGGGAGAAAAAAAGCACTAGATCCAAAATATTTTTTTTGAGTTTCATAAAATTTAAAAATGAAACTATACTTTGATTCCTCCGCTCATATACCTTAAAAAGCTGTAATAGATTTCAATCTGAGTTTATAAAATATAAATATGCAATTTAAAAATAATTAATTCTTCATGTTCAATACTTCTTAAAGATTTTATGCGACTAAATAATTAAACTATTTTTATTAGTTTGCAACAACACCTTTCCAATGTTCATCAAACTATTAGAGCAATTTTTTCTTTTCTTTTTTCTTTTTTTCTTTTTTTTTTTTTCAATAAAACCATATCAACTTATGGAAAATACTAAACAAATATTTTTACAAACATATTGTAATTAAATTATATTTTAATCTCCATTGCAAAAATTTTTTGTAATAATTTAATAATATTTCAAAAATTGACCACGTCATGGTTTTCTACTTTCCTATTCTGTTTTGGTATGTGTTTGAGCAGACCTTCCCAGAGTGTGGGTAACTAAAAGAGTCTAGTGCATGGATGAAATTCTACACTTCATTTCGTCAGGAAAGTAACTTCGAATTATGTCTGATGAAATCTATATGTATACAAATTGTACATTTTTATTCTTCAGATAATGTCTTAAACTTAAGTAACCGATATTGTAATTAATTTTAGCCATGACATTCATAACTTCAAAAAAAATTTACGATAAATATTTGACACATAAATTTTCCTTATCAAATAAGGCAAGAAATGAAAGATTTGATTTTCTAAGTTCTTTTTGACTTATGTAGAATATTTTTATAAAAATAACTAGTGCTTCATATGTATCTGCAGGATTTATTTTCCAAACAGTTTTTTTTCTATTAAATGCACAAATTTTGGAACCTTATTAAAAATATATTAATCTATCAAAGCGTCTAGAATTAGCTACACAGAGAATATTTATTTTATTCATTAAAATTCGGAAAAATGATTGATGTGCACCAAGCAGCTGTTTCAAGATATGCAAGCGGCTATTAAAATATTCCTTTTTCCTTAATCATTCTTTTATTATATTGCGCAAATTAAATTGAAGTTGGTTTGTAAATTTTTATTAGACTAGAGAGCATGAGTGGCAATTCGGTAACATTATATAATATATATATATATATAAATATATTATAATATAATATATACTATATTATATATATATATATATATATATATCAATATATATATATTAATATTATTTATATATATATATATAATATTATATATATATCATATATATATATGATATATAATATATATGAACTTATATATATATATATATAATTAATATATAAATATAATATATATATATATATATATAAATAATATATATAATAATTATATATATATTATATTATATTAATATATACTAGATATATATATATATAATATATATATAGATATATATAAATATAATTATATAATAATATTATATGTGTAACTCATGTGTGTGTTGATGAATTATATATGTAAACTGAATAATCTCTTGAACATAGAAACTTAACTTCAGTAACGTTTGAGGTACACAATGAATTATTTTATAATATTGATACTTAGACTTATTAACAAAATGTTTTCCATATGAAATATTGAAATCAAAACCTAAGCTAATGTAATATTTGCCTCCCTTAAACTGTTATCCGAACTCACCAATGATTCTTATGATTATCTTTCCTTTTAGTTACTGAGGATGATATAATTAATACTTAAAAAATATATTAATCTATTCGTTCTTTTGATTCTCAAATTAGCGAGGCGGTGAAACGTATTTCTCTTGCCAAAATATATGCAAGAAAATAAACATTCTCCCAATGGTAAGCCACTAGTCAATATCTAAATTTTACAATTAAACAAAAGGCGGGGGCACAATCTCTCTCCTCCTCTCTCTCTCTCTCTCTCGGGGAGAGGCTAAAGCCTATAGTAGTATATATATAGTAGTATAAATGTCGTACAAAATATATGAGTGGTAGTATATTTTATATATAAATATATTTTTTTTATAAAATATATATATAAATAAATTGCCAAAATAAATATAATAAATATATATATATATTATATTTATATTTATAATTTATTATTTATTATATATAGAAAATAATATTATTACTATTAATATATATAATATTATATATAGATATATAAATATTATAATATATATATATATATTATTTATAATTACGTAACTTCCATTAGTTTTCTCGCTTTCTAAGTTTCAATATATATATATTTTATAATTGATATAGTATAAATATAGATATATATATAATATATATATAATATATTTAATTACATAATATATATATAAAGTATGTAGATATATTATATATAGAGTTAGGTAATATATTATATAGTAGGTGTAGTAATTCATACTATAAAAGTTTTAGGACGGAATATATAGTAGATATTAATAAGATTGATTCATTTATTTACTACAAATATGTTATATTATATATATATATATCAGTGTATATATATACCATATGAAATTACATAATATATATAAGTATGTGTGTATTGAATGCCTAAAGAACGCTAAATCCTCTTCCCTCCTCTATCTCAGAGGTATAAAATCCTTACTATATCTGTGCTCTAACTCTTGGTCCTTTGCACGTAGAGTCTAAACATATAGAAACCTATCGGTAGGGTCCGGTATCGAGCTTTGATTTCTAAACTTCCCTCTTTAAGTACCATCAATTCTTTTCGATCTCTTTAATCTTCTCCCTGATATTATATCCTGTCGTTCTTTAGCAGCTGTTGTAGACAGTCACTATTCACCTTTTAAATATTTTAATAAAAGGTGTTCCTTAGGGTTCTCTCCTCTCGCAAACTGTTTCTAGTTTCCATTAATGATCTTTTAACTTTCACTTCAACCTCTATCCACTCCTGTGCAGATATCTCTGTCCTTCATCGTTTCTTTCAATTTGAAAAGCGACCCTCTAAATAGCAAATAACTGATTCAAGGAACGTGGCATTTGGGTATCTTATCTGACCTTTGATCTTTTTCATAAAAATCATGGTTGTTTTCAATTCATCAAACACTCGGTCCCATTATCTTTCTATTTAACATAATCTTCCGCACAATTAAAATATCTTCTAAAACAAACCACGCAAAGCCTCCTTTGTTCTTTATGTTTTTGGTGTGTATTTTTCTCTTGACCTTTTGATAAGATCACATCATTTATTTCACTAAAGAAGTTTCAAATAGATTGGATGTTCAGTATCGCCGCCAGAACTTTTTAACATTTCCTCCGTTGTTTATTCCGTATCAAAGGGCCATTGGTTCTTGTGTGGAGTATGCTTCGCATATCTGGATTGGTTGAAAAGGTGAAGTATAGGGTTCTTTGTCTTAACAACTCTTCCACTCTTATCGACTTATCTCTTTCTGATCATCGAACAATTGCTTCCTTAAACTATCGTTATTTCAAAGGATGCTGCAGCTCTTCTGAAACTCCGATATCACATATCTCTCTCTTTGAGGAAAGACGGTGTGACCGGTTCTTCTCCCTAGTAATGTCCTTTCTCTGTCCAACCCTCTGACCACAGACTTAACCTCTATGCTCAGTCTTGCATGTATTTTTCCCACTTCCTTAAACTTGCAAAACTTTCGAAAATTCATCAATGATCTGGATTCGAAAATAGACTTCGCCAACTCTAGTTGATACTTTTTGAAGATGCCTTTTGAGATCTTTATATTTAATGTATTTAAATATACCCATTTATAATTTTCTGTTGTATAATAATAATCAAGTATTTTTCAGATGAAAAAAATCATTGAGATTAGTATTTATTTAGTGGCTAATTAGAGTAAGAATTTCTTTTATATGAAATACCAAAGTAAATATTTGAAGGCAAAATTTTTTGAAATATATATATATATATAATATATATATATTATATGTTATATATAATATATATATATATAGTATATTATATAAGAGTATATATATATAATATATATATATATAAGGATTCATAGCAGCTATAATACCTAAATAGTATAGTATATATATATATATATAAATATATATATATATATAATATATATATATATATAGATAATTATAATATATATATATTCATAACATTATTAATAATTAATATAAATATATATATATATAATTATATATATTATAACTATATATATATAAAGATATATATAGGTATATATATATATATAATATATACAATAGTATATATATATATATAAATATATAATATTATAAATATATATAATATATTATTAACTATATACTTACTATATTAAACTATCAATTCGGTAAAATAATAAGATAATATTGCTTGAATATAGAATAACATAATGTATACTAATATATATATATTATGGATATATATATATACCTAATACTGTAGGTATTATAGTAATTACCGCTTATTTATATAATGAGTATATATATATAGTATTAAGTGGTTATTATAAAACCATATATATATATTATATCTATGATTATATATTATAACTTTCTTTATTATTTACTATTGTATATATTACTTTAAAAAAATATATATAGGTATAATTATATATTATATATATATTATCAATATATCTAACATAGTGAGCATACATATATAGGTAGTTATGGTGATAGTTATTACTAGTATTATAATATTATTGAATATAATATTATAGATATATAATATATAATATTAATACAAATATTAAATTCACACTCATAATAAGTTACTATCATTTGAGTATATATATATATATACATATATAAATATTGGTACATAGTAGTATATAATTAAAGGGTATAGATGTAATAATATTGAGCCCAAAATATATATATATTAGAATTTATATATAAGTCGATTATATTTATATGATATACATACATATGCTATATATATACTGCGTATATTATATATATATGTATTATATATATATATAATATATTTATTGTATATATATATAATATATATACCTATGTATATTATAATATATTATATTATGCCTATAGTGGGTACAACTTATTTAGTTATTTTGAATTTATATATTATTATTTTTATAGTAATTATATAGATACATATATATATTATATAATATATATATATATATATATATTATATATATTTATATATATTATATATAAAACCTTATATATAATATGATATGAAAACCTATATAATTGAATCTCCTCTGGGCAAAGGTCAGAGGCTTACATAATTCCAGCAGAGTTTGGTGGAAATTCCGAGCAGATTCAACTCAAAGCGACATCGCCCCCCTTTTGTAATAGCCAATGCGTATAAAGTTTGTTAGCAAAAAGATAGTGATAAATAGACAAAAGGAGTTTGTTCCCAGACTGCTATACCTTGAATACATATAAAGACAGATGTGAGCATAGCAGTTAAGATCATGGTCCATAGAGTTGATCTAGAGAGAATGAGACTGTGTAGAAAGGCTTGTGGTACGATCCTTTTTCATTGGAGAAGTTATGCGACTGAAGAGTTAAAAATAGCAGTGTCCGTTGCGACAGCGATATAATAAGGAGAGTTACTCAACTATCGACTGGTTAGAAGAGAGTGGTGAGAGAGAGAGTCAGGGAGGTAGAACTTGGATTAAGTGAAAAGTCCTTAAGATCTCTTTCAAGATGAGCTGCGTGAGTGAAGCCAACTCCAGTGCGATCATAACTCTCGTATCTGAGCAACGAGAAAGAGATTCAACGAAAACATTACCTAGATAAAGAGAAAAACTATTCTCACAGATGATTAGCATGAATAATTAAACATCTAGTATTTAGAAAACAATGCAAGTTAGTAAAAATATATATTTTGTAAAAGTAAAAAAAATGTTCCCAAAAATTTATCAAAAATAAATAAGAATATCGTTTGTTTTTTTTTCCTAATTTTTTTTTTACTGAAAAAAAGAAGTTAAGAAACCCGAAGTCTCTCTCTGCTCTCTCCTCTCTCTCTTCTCTCTCTCTTCTCTCTCCCTTCTCTCTTTCTCTCTCATACTCTCTCTCTCTCTCGTCTATATTCAAAGAAGCCGTTCTGAGAAATGTTTTGTGTTGTGTGTTCCGAGGAGCCTTAGGAATTTCTCTCATCCATATTCCGAGTAGCGTTGCTTCTTTATTTGGTTGATGCTTCCCTTGTATGGAACATGCATCGCCATATCTAAGGGATGTTCACAACTACGAGTAGATGAATGACCTCTGTTCATAAGAGAATCTCTAGAGCCGTTACGACTAAGTTCGACCATATCATATTCTCACTAACATATTTCCGAATATCTCCATCGAACTGTTGATCACTCTCCTTATAATACTAAATACAATATCTTTCTCTTCTCTCCTCTCTCTCTTCTCTCTCTCTCCTTCTCTCTCCTCTCTCTCTCCTCTCCTATCACCTTCTCATCTCTCTACTCAACTCTCAATCATCTCTCCTCTCCTATAATAAATTACTATTAACTATTCGAGTATCCATACTTTTCTACTTTTTCAGAAAATTTATTTTAGGGTGCAAGCATCATAGAATTATATGACCAGATCAAGAGTCTATTTTGCCACTTAAATTAAATAGTTATTCTTAAAAAACTAAACTGTAACTAACTTTTCTGACATAGAATTTTTTTGAACTTTAAAATGTTGTGCAGAAAAAAGTCACGAAGGACAGCAAGACTATTAGTTATGGATTGATCTACAAATATGCCTATTGAACTAAACATATGAATAAATAAGAGATGGTTATACTTTGTTTATTAAATATACAAGGATATCTAAACCAACCTAATCGTGATTGGTTTCTTCATTATTAAAGCAATCCATTTTGTTTATTATCATCATATCGTGTTATATATTATTAACAGATTGATTGAATCCATATAGAAAGAAATATTAGATATTATTTAAAATGAATAAAAGTAGTATATAGTTATAGATTACTTGAAGAGCTAAGACTCTAAAAAACTCCTAAACTATCCGCACCGCATCCGCAATCAGCGAACGAATATAATTTTTACTATCCTCAATCCGCTAAAATCCGCGGATAGTGAATAAATTCACCATCCGCCTACACCTCTACTATTATATATATTATATATATATTATTATATTAATATATATATCATATATAGGTACTATATATATAATATATATATATATATAATATATATATATATATATAGTATAATATATAATTAAATTATTATATTTATTATTATAATATATATAAATATATAATATTATATATAATATATATATATATTTTATATATATATTTACATTTTGTAGTAAAAGCTTTGTACGCTGATTCCAAATATGTAATTGTATTTTCTGTAAGTGTCGCCTTTTTGAGATATTTCATTTGTGAAAAAATATTTACATAAATGTGATTTTTAAAAGTTATTTTTAAAAATTTATCGAATTTAAGTCAGTCTCAGTTACACACTAAATTCATTGTTCTTATCATATACTAGCTAGCAATATATTAAAAAAAAATCAAAAAAAAAATCAAAAGACGGAGACGGAGGCATCAAACAAATAGTATACCGGTAGAATAGCTATGGTATATATATATATATATTATATATATATAAATATTTTATTATATAATATTATAATATATAGTATATTTAATATAATTTATATATATATAATATATATAATTTAATATATAATAGTATAAATATTAACATAAAGTAAAAAGAAATTGCCATATATTTTTGGGGGGTTCACACCTAAGCTTATAAAGAATAAGTAAATTTATGCAATTTATTTCAGTTTAAATTTATTATGTACATGAGTTGTAGAAGAATGTAACACCGGATGGACAGTGTTTTTTTTTTTGACAGATACCGTAGGAGGAGGGGTGATTCACGTGCTGCAAATGCCACGCAAGTCCCACCCACGACTACCGCGGGCTCCCGGTTACACCCGCCTAAAATAAAATTATTCTTTTTTTTACTAAAACACTGAAAAAATGCGACGAGAAATGAAGCATATAAATGGAGGAAAAAAATTAGCTCGTTTTCGTTATCGGCGCAGATTGTTATCGGTAAAAAACTTCAACTATAAAATATTAAAAAAAACAAGTGCCTAATTATTTATTTAAATCAAGTCTAAGCCTTTAAATAATGCCTAATTTAAGCTAGCTTTCCTTTACATCAACTATATCAACTATTATATAAGATTCAAAATTTTTTGAAAAGTATAGAAAAAAATCTGCCAACGGTCATGATTTCGCGACCACAACAAACAAATAAACAGCAAACTGGCTAAAGGGCAGTTTTTCCTAAGGGGGTGTCTGCGTATATAAACCTCTTAATCACTATTAGGATGTATATATGTATTACGGAGTAACAGGGTATTATTATATAACGTAAGATATATAATGAGAGATTAAAGCGGGAGTACTATATATAATATTGATAGATATTAATGGTTATAATATGTGAGTTATTGGAGAAGGATTTATGATAATATAATATAGTCGGTATATTATCTGGTATAGGGTGTATTAAATAATGATGTATATATATTATATATTATATAATATATATCTGTAATGACAGAATAAGTTGTGTTACTATCGTCTATATAGCTTGTTGAGATATACGACTTTATCAAAAATCTTCTTAGGCTTAATGTTATTTTTAAATTATGATCGTTCCTTACTAAAAGTTTTTAGCGGTTGTTTACTAAACAACGCGTACCTAAACATACTCTTTGAAATACACTGCCTCAGTGAAATACTTAAGTATTAAAAAAAAAAAAATCTCACATCTAAGTAATACTTTTTTCAGTTTATTTTTTCTTTATGGTTCTGAATGAAAAATATAGTAATGATTTTAATGAAAAAAAAAAAATCATACCCAAAAAATGGCCTTATCCATTATTTTAACTTTTTTTCTACACTTAAATCTATTTTCCTTAACTGTTCGTTATCAGTAGTCATATACTATATAAAGGAAAATCGAAAGGTAATTTATTTACTTATAAGTATTTATATATACACATTTCCTGAAAATATTTACCTAAAAACACATTAATTAAAGCTTAAGAACCAACATTGTTATGTTAGGCCCAGTGCATGTCGTAAATCTACAGTATACTAATTTTTTATACCCCCATATTAATTTTAATTTAAAAAATCGCCGAAGTAAGTGTTTTTTGGAAAAATGATCTTAACAAAACAAAAACGGCATTACTCTCATCTCTGTAAACAATTTACAAACTAAAAGTGGAAGAAATCTAATAACAAGAAGTAACAAAAGTGAAAAACTTGTGGTGTAAAATATGATTTAAAAATAGAGCGAAGAGGTATTCCTCAAAAATATGTTGAAAAAAATTTTCAGAATTAAAAATTAAACAATTTATCGCATTACTGAAGATTGTGATGAAGATGCAGGCTATATATTCAAAGTAAACAAGTTATATATAATAGATATCAGTACTATTATAAGGCAACTATAATATATATATTATATATATATATATATATATTATATAGTAATATAATATATATTATATATATATGATAATAGAGAAAGAACTTTTTAGAAGAAAGTTATATTATAAAATTATTATAATAATATTAATAATTATATATATATATATAAATGAATAGTTTTTATTTTTCTTAATGAAGGATCTCCATTTTCAATTTTAGCGGTATGCGCGATACGATATGGAATATCAGATAGCAGACAATCGGATACCATCAAGAATACCACAAGTAATAAAATTGTAACACCTACGCCCATTCCATTCAACAAGCCCATTTATCAATTAATCATAATTACGTGTCATAATGGGTTCAGTATGTCTATTTATATAATTCAGTTATAACAAAACAATGAGTGATTTGGGGTCTGTATTCTTTGGTGTGTCATCTCTGTATTCCCTTCTCCGAATTTCCAGATCATCTGCTAAATTATACTAGCCGTAGTATATCTCACACTGCCCTTAGGAGACTTGGGGGAGATCTTGTCTTTGACATTTCAAGGCTTTTGACTTGATGTATCTTAGTGTCCTACAAGTTCTTCTCTTTTCCTTATTTGTATATTTCTAAAAATCATTCCAAACTGGCTGTGTGTATGGGTCTACTTCTTCTGCCTCCCAGTCTAATAGCATGTTCCTAATCTTGTCTATCTCTTTTATCTTTGACTCTTTCTTAGCTTTTCATTAAAAATCTGCCCTGGTTGCTAATCTAACCTTTTGCATTCATTATACCATGCGCCCTCGCACTCCATCTTCCTTATTCAATCTGCTTCTCTTTTTCATCTAAGACTTGTTCTCGTCTTTAATCTCTTCCGAATCATCTGCAATCCTGCGTAGAATCCCAGTGGTCGTTATATCTTGTGAAATTCTATTTTTTTAAACTCAACTTCTAATAAACTCTCCGTTACAAAGATATCTTCTAACTTTACCTCTTTCGATGGATTACCTGTTACGTCCTGTTGACAGCTATAAAATTCCTGACTTAGCCAACACAAAAAGTTTTGAGACCCATATCACACGATTGCTCGGAGGGCTCAAAGAAGCGGGTTCCGGTTTAGACTGAGATTTCTCCACTTTTTTCTTTTTAAATTTCTCCAGCAAATACACTATACAAAATCGAGCGCTCACCGTTATATTATAGAGAACTGGCTCTTTATTAATCTGGGAAGTCAGGTGTCACTAAGCTTGGAGGATATAAGATAACGGGGAGATTTATTCAGCGGGGGTGTGAATACCGAAGTGGAGTAAATCACAAGGATGGCCGTCGGTGCAGACGGGGGGGCGCTGGGTATTAATGGGGGCGGGGAGTGGGCCACAGACCACCGAACCAGCGGTGGATATGGTTTGACGGTTTTTTGTTGTGGTGGATTATTGTTGATGGTCTGCCTTTATCGGGAATTGAACCCCACTATCTGCGAGTAGTTACTCCATAGTTGAGATCCCATTCACAGGATTGGATTTGTTTTTCGATCGTGAACGATTTGATCTCAACTCACCCGCGGGTATAAAAGGTCGACCGATAATAGCGAGGTTCTTTGTGCTTGCCGACTGCCGTTCATGCGTCTTCTATACGCACCTGCACCCACAATCTGGGGATAGGAGGAAGTAATATAATAATATAATAATAATATATAATTAATAATAATAATATAATAAATATATAATAATATAATATGAATATAATAATAATAATAATCATAATAATAATAATAATAATATGAATAATAATTAATTAAAAATAAATAATAATAATAATAATAATAATAATAATATAATAATAATAATATAATATAATATAATAATAATAATAATTAATAATATATAGATAATAATATAATAATAATAATAATAATATATATATATATATATATTATATTATATATATATATTATCTATATATATATATATATATTATATATAATATATATATATATATTATATATATTATATATATTATATATATACATATATATAGTATATATATATATATATATATATATTATATTATATATATATTTATATATATATATTATATATATATGATACTTATAGTTATATATATATATATATATATAGTATTATAATATGCATATATATATATATAGATTATCTACTAATAATATGTACCTATTATTATTATTATATCAAGATATATATATATATATATATTATTATATATATATATATATATATATGTTATATTGATATATATATATTATATATTAATTTTCGTAATGCAATGAATGTGAAGTCCATATTTGGAATCTCGAGATGTAGGGACTTAATAACAGCCATTAAGCGAAGTTCAGCTCTTCTTTCAGGTTTAAGGTGTGTTAGTATTATGGCTTTTATGATTTACATTATAATTCTACCTTATTAAAGAAATTTTAAATTAATGTGCATTTTAGTCAATTATTTATTTATTATTATTATTATTATTATTATTATTATTGATTGATTATTATTATTTTTATTATGATTATAATTATCAATTTTTATTTTTTATTTTGTTTTATTTAATTTATTTTTTTTTTATTTTATTATTTTCATTTTAAATTTTATTTTTACTCTTGATTATTATTTATTATTATTATTATTATTATTATTATATTATTATTATTATTTATTTTATTATTATTATTAATGATTATATTTGTTGTTTTTGGTTGGTTGTTGTGGTTGTTGTTGTTGTTGTTGTTGTTGTGTTTTTTGTTGTTGTTGTTGTTGTTGTTGTGTGTGTTGTTGTTGTGTTATTATCTATTATTATTATTATTATTGATTATTATTATATTATTATTATGTATTATTATTATTAGATTATTTTAATGTGAATATTACTATATTATTTTATCTTATTATTTTAATTGACGAGAGGGTGAGAAGACTTATTTCAGGAAAGGACTCGTTGTCCCTCCAAAACACGTGCCCGGAATTCAACCGGAAAAAACTTTTGAGAAAAGCCAAAATGAAGTCGTTGAGAATTTCTTTGGTGATTGTTTTCGCTTTTATTGTCTGCGGGACGCTATTTCGCCATGATTTTATCCATTATTTTCTTTAGAGATGATCAGAAATAGTATGTTACATTATATTTTTTTTTTTTTTTTTTTTTTGTTTTTTAGCAGAAAGATAAAACACCGTCACTCACGGGCAGAGCGCCCTAATCAAGGAAGAGGTGTATCATTTAACGTCGAGCAGGACGAACCAAGCCCAAGGAGAGAATAGCTCACAGTCTCCCACCCGACCAGTGGCAAACCTGGGACCCTCGCTTTGTTTTGGCGAGTGCTCTAACACTGAGCTACCAGGCGCTTTTATATCAAAATATAAATATAAAAAGAAAAAAACTGCTTGAATTTTTTATCCTTATACAATAACTCTAAAACGTATCTTTGAATACATATATATAAACAAATCCTATTCTTCGTCAATAAGCAAATACAAATGGATATCTTAACACTGAACATATTAAACAATATTATCCTCAAATTATCTCAACAACTTATTTTTATGCGATAATAAAAAATCGTCTTGACAATGGACACTCACTTACTAATTATTAACACTCGTAATCTTGTATATTTCTTTTAGAAAATATACTATCTTTACGTTATTTTTAATTATATTAATTAAATTTAATGCTTATTATATTATTATTATTAACTCATTCACTTTCCACTCCATTTACATATATATATATAGAAATATTTATCATCATCAATTTCAGTTTCTTTGTTCTTAATTATAAATACTATTTATTAATTATTATTAGGTGTCTTACATTTATGTATATATTCAGTTTTGTTAAGTATAACTATATTATTACTTATAAATCATTATATAATTCTCTCTAATATTATATTGATTATTAACATTCATTATCATAATTTTCAATCGATAATATTTCTACTCTTCATGTTAACTGATTGTTCTTCACTCATCGGAGCGAGATATTGTACTATCATTTCCTCTCTATATAATAAACAATATCCATACTCTTAAAACTTATTACAATGTCTCAACTCAGATACCATCATCTTATAGCAATGCTTTACTTATTAATCAGTCTTATACTTTCACTATTATATTAGCGCGATCTCCAATCAATTTTCACTCTACCTCTTTGGAATCCTACCTTCATCGCATACATATATACTATAATTCGCATAATAATAATTCATTAGTAAATAATTCACAATTTATAAAGTAAAATTTTGTCGTTCTCTAATTCAGGGTGATTAATGATTTTTTCATTTATTTTAGTATATCAAATTTTTTTTTTATTATACGATATTGATTTCCCTGTACATACCATAAATATTATATATATACTCTTAATAAAATGATTAGCAAGTATGAATAATTTCTCCTAGACAATATATTTCAATTAAATCATAGTTTTAATCTCATGTTCTAATAGTAATTATGAATTTTTATAAACAGTTCGTTAACTTAATTTATCTCACCCAGGACACCTATTTCGTTTTTTAATAATATACTGTAGCCTAACAAACAGATTTACTACTAGTCACATGTAGGTGCTCCCTTAGTCAATACATCACTAGTCCACTCTTATCTAGCCTACATTTTGATAGATAAAATAGATTCTGGCTTCAAATTTGTCCCCTCCCCTTTACTAAAACCTAAGTACTCATTTACTAATATAAGATAGTGTTTTTATTATGTACTAACACTTCCTACTTTTTTTATGATTAATATAGATGAATGGATGGTTTACCTATCTCTTTGAATCCATCAGAATTGAGGGATTACTTAATTAATTAGTGGCCTCCTCAAGATCCAATTAATAGAGTATAAGGTATGTATATATGAACCACAGAAATGATGAAGTGGGCATTTGGAAAGTGCTCAGCCAAGAAACACAAAAGTATTTGGGAAAATATTAACATAGGTCCGTTCTATACTTACCAGTAGAGTATATGTAAGATTGATCAAGTATGAATGACATGCTAATTAGAAATTCAACCAAATAGGTTTCACCTAAGGGTTTGACGCGTGATAAAGAAGAGTGTGTATTGATAGAGGATGAGACTGCGTGTGTCAGGAGAATTTATAAAGGATCTAATTTTTTTGCACATCCCTCTCTGTTATCATCTCCACCCTTCTCATGTTATATAGGACGAGTCAGAGTTACTTATTTATGTAGAGTTCAGTATATAGAAGGCTAGTCTCAGTCTTGAGTTTCCCGTTTCTCAACATTTGACTAGACATATATGAA
>JABUQX010084937.1:65000-69884 GCA_015478945.1 Trachelipus rathkii | reverse complement strand
AAAGGAGAGAGAGAAGATCATCAGGTGGTAGGTAGTAAATGTTGACGCGCAATGAGAGTGTAAATTGTTTATTTGGAAGGCAAGGAAATGGTGCATAGCACGATCCCTGAGCCTTATATATCTAATCTCTATTTATATTGATATCTAAAAGGGAATGTTATATATTCCTTTGAGGCATTTCCAATATTAGATATAATGTTCCTGACGCTTAACTGACTCAAATATATAATTCATTTAGCTGACCCTATAACATTGGTTTGCTGACTTAGTCCACGAAGCCATCTTTGATGTACATATCGTATACTACATTTCTCTATCATATTGGACAATCCGGTTGAAAGTGTAGCATTAATATAATATATATATTTATATAATATATATTATATATATATATATATATAATTATATTAATAGATGTCGTGGGTTACTGAGGAGGTTTTGGAGACCTGATTTTCCTACCCACCTCTATATTCATTATATATCCTCTTTTCCATTATCTACTGAAGAAACTCTACAATAAACTTGTCTGAATATGCATCATTATATATCCAATAGCATATAAACTACTACGGAAAATTATCTGGGGAACTCTCTCTTTCATTTAAAAACACTTCAATTATATATAGTATATAGATATATATATATATATATTATATAATAGACTTAAAACGTTCCTATTAAATCATGTGAAATAGAGGTAAGAGTTGGTATTATCATTGATTTTAATTATCTGAATTAATGTGATAATTTCTTGTGGCGCAAAAATTCTCTGGCTCACTTACACAATACATAAGGCGCACTAGTAGACGTGTACCTTTCTTTGTCCAGAGGGCAACATGAAAATATATTAATATATCTATTAGACACCTTTCAGACATTTGATTTATAAATTCCAAGATTAGGAAAACAAATTCTCTTGTTTTAATTGCGCTAAAATAGGACATCTTAATCATAACTCACAGGACTACAACGTTAACGGTCATGGGAACGACGAATGTAATCACATTTTCACAAGTTGTAGTTGGGTTTCCCGTACTCGGGACAATGTACCTCTTAGATATTTTTTGTGTGGTTGGATGTATCTCGCTTCACACTGACAGCAAACTAAAAGCATTTTCCAAAAAAGCGAAACATTCAATGAAAAGTTGTGAATTAATGTTACATGCTAACACCGGTTCTGAACTGACATCAACTTGACTTCAAATAGAAATTATATTATGTAAAAAATGTGGTATTCCTAATAATAAGTATTAAAGTTACCTAAAATCTTAAAACCGTAAAAATGAGGTAACCAGAGATTTAAGATCTCTTCCTATCATAGACCGTAAACCTATTATGCCAACCAACTTTATTATTTGTAAATAATTTGTTGGAAAATAATATATATAGATCATTGAACATTCATGCGAGAGCACTATAGTTACACGCTAAGAATGTCGCACAAACATTGTCAGAGATCTTCGTTTGTAACGGAAGTAGAAACACAATTGCCGTTACGAGGGTCTGTCTTATGTATATGAATTTTGTCACTATCCGATATATCGTGACATATCTAACTGAGATATTTCTTATTCTCTAAAAAGTGTAATATTATTTCATAGAGTGAGAGCGAGTTATCAGAATAACAGTGATACTATTGAAGGATATGATGCGTGAAGAGTAATATAACTCACACTATTTTGTATGACGTTCAAACTAACCACTAAACTGGTTCCCTTAAAATATATAGATTAACTGATTAAGTGAGTACTAAATTTGATAAATCACAATAATAATGAAAGATATAGAGTTGTACACTATAATACCAAATTTTATCACGAGAGAGACTTACTGAATAAATAATAACCAATTATACATAAAATAATAACAATGATAAATATATTAATTTAATAAATAATAATAATAAAAAAAATGAAATATATCAAAAAGTTATATATAGATATATAAATAATAAATAATATTTCAATAATACACTCAATACTTGAGTAATTTATTAAAAGAATATATAAATATAATAATAATATATTATAATAAAATTAATAATTAATTAATAAAATATAAATATTATATAATATATTAAATAAAATAATACTTTTGATGTAATAATTATAAATTAAATATAAAATAAAATATAAAAAAATAAATATAATAATATAATAATAATAATAATTAAATAATATATTAATTAAATTATAATATAATATTAATATAAATAATTATCATATAATAATAATATATTAATTAAATAAATTAATATCATTTAATAAAAAATTAAATTAATAATAAAAATTAATAAATAATTAAATAATAATAATATAATAATTAATATAATAAAATTAATAAATAATAATTAAATAATATAATTAAAAATAATAATAATAATAATAATAATAATAAATAATATAATAATAAATAAATATAATAATAAAATAATCAAATATATATATATTCTCCAACTGAAAATGAGTTGAAGCTTTTACCCTTGAAATTATAAAATTGTCTTTTTATAACTCTTAATTGATTAAATATTAATAAAATAAAATTAAATTAATTATTATTATTGCAAATGATTAAATAATTGATTTCTATATTCACACACTATTATAATTATAAAAATATAGATACTAACACACATAAATAAGAGTTCACTAATTCATCTCCCCACAAAAATTTAATACAGCTCAAAATAGATCACGATCTTTTTTGTATAGACATCGAGCATTTGTTTGATTATTCTGGGAAACTAAAGAAAAATTAAGAATAGGTATATTAATTTTTAATCAACGCGCAGATAGATTTTATGTGCAGCATCAGTGTAGCGAGCTCACTCTCCGCAGTGCTCCAACAGTCTTTCGATTGTCAGGTCACAGTTTTTTTCCTCCGCCCTCGTCAATTCTGCTTCTCACTGTCTTGGTCCCATTCTTTATTTCTCTTTCTATGCTGCTTCTTTTCGTTCTCTTTGCCTTCGTTTTGAAGTGGAACTTCTCTTATTCTTACGCACGTGCGAGCAAACGAGCTATGCCGTACCCACCCACCAGGCAAATAAAATACTGCTTTTAGGTTCATCAAATCAGTTCAAAGCAAGTGAAACCATTCTCAATGAGAAGCTTCTTGATGCTCCTCCCTTGTTAAACTGTTTAAAAAAAAAAGCAGACACACATCGAGCCACATACGCTAACACAAATTATCAAGTGTTTTCAATGTCATTTGCCCACCTCATTGTAACTTCCGCTAGAAGACGAGTAAGTATCTCTTCCCTCCAATACGCCTGTAATATCTATTTGTCCGGATCTCGCACCCCGGCCTTCCCGGCTCGGATCTCCATCTCAAACCTTAGCGGTTATGACTCAGACTCTCGCTCTCTCTCCCGCAGTCATGCCTGTATGTCTCTCTCTTCCTATCTATTGTAATAATCATTTCTTCTCTCTTATCTTCACTAGGTAGTGACTCTCAAAAACTCTTTTCCGTTTAGCATTTCTCATCTCTTCCAACACAATCTACTCTCACATCGTAACCACCCACACACTACGTCTCTCTTTTCTGTCTTCTTCTATTCGATCATTCATATCCACATCCCACTACATCTAGTACTTACTAAATCGCCTCAACCACACATAATCAACGTCTTTATTATTTGATACTATTTTATTAAATAACATTAATTTATAATATTCCCTTAATGTTTATAATCACGTTCATCAAATTTCAAGCGGATATAAGTTTGTTAAAACATTTTAATAAAGCACTTGTTATTTTAAATCAGAGTACACATAATCAAAAAGCTTTCTAATTTTTATCACCATGGGACATTTTAACTCTTTTGTTTTTAATTCTTTCATTTTTATACTATTCTTTTTATATTATTTATTTTGAATCTATTTAAAGAACTAATTTAGCTCCGCCTTTATTATATAATCGTTCACCTATATTAGCACAAGTTCTCTTTTCTCTTTTAGTATTTTTTAACCCCCGTGTTTTCTAAATCGTATCACACACACTTTCTTTTATTCTATTAAGAACCTTTTAAACCTATACCCATTAACTAATTCACTATATTCACTATAGACGAGGCAATAAATGCACAGTATGGATTTAAGGAAATATTCAGTAGGATAACTCAAAGAATCAGATATGGCAGTGTCAGTGATATAATGATAAAACCAAAGAGTAATCTAAAATAACTAAGATTCTATGAAGGTTAAATTAAAGACAATGTGTGTGTAGGTGTGATCTAATGCATATACCTATTATTAGTCTTTATATAAAATATATCAATCAACGAAAAAATAGTTGAATAATAATGGTATATGAAAATTAAATAAATAATAATTAAATAAAAATAAAATAAAAATATATTATATTATTAATATATTATTAGATTTATTAATTATTAATTAATAATTATTATAATTTATTTTATTATTATCTATTATTATTATTATTTAATTATTATTAATTATTAATATTATATATATAATATTTGTATTTATTATTAATTATTAAATTTATTTAAATTTTATTTTATAATATTTTAAAAATATTATATTTAAATAAAATTATTTATTTGTTATTATTATCATTATTTATTATTATTATACTTATTATTATTTAATTATATATCAATATAATTATTAATTATTATATTAATATAATTATTATTATTAATTATTATATTATTAATTAATATAGTATTTTATGTATTATATTAATTAATTTATTTTAATATTATTAATTAATTAAATTTATATATTATTAATTTATTTAATATTTATTATTATTATAAATTTATATATTTAAATTATTATTTATTATTATTTTATTATATATTTATTATTATTATCATTATTAATTTAATTATTATATATATATATATATTTTTATATA
>JABUQX010084937.1:32500-62500 GCA_015478945.1 Trachelipus rathkii | reverse complement strand
AGGTGTCAGTGGCTATTAATCGTAATTATTATTTAGCTATTGTATTGCTGGTTTAGCAATCTCACTAATATAAGGTTATTCACAGAATAGTGTTGAATATCGCCACATCAATAAATATCAATACGGAATTGTTGTGATTTTGGAGCAATAACTAACTTATGCACATAAAGGTATTGTTAATATTAAATCATGTCATATCTGAGTAATAAGTTTTTACTTTAGCATGTATGATATGTGATTAATTCTCGTATACACGAATTTTCCTATACTTGTAAAAGAGCAACGCGGTATCTACGTCATATAATAAAACTGTTTTTCCTGCTGGATTTTTTAGAATAGGAGCGTGAGAAATCTATAGATTTGTATGTCATATAAGACTGTAATATCCCCATTGTGTAGATACACAGACAACTAGTGACTATAAAATGCTAACAACAGATATTTGCTTCTTAATTAATATCAAAATGCCTAATTTATTTGATATCATAACTCTAAAATCAATTGTGGTAGCGTTTTTGCGAAATGGAAGGATGAAATTGATACAGTTCATGGTATTGAATGCAGAAATGTTAAAAATAAGCCAAATTATTACTGTGATACATTATAAATTATAAAGAAGTCTTATATTAGAAATATGATAAAATTTATAATATTGAGAAATTATTTGTCTTACTTAAAGATATTATTTTTATCTTGAATTATTTCCTAATATATTATATTTAACTCACTGAGAATAACGAGGTTCAGTAAGTTACATCTACATAGAGTCTTGGGACTTACTAACCATAAAACTGTGCCTAATAATCATTCATATATCATTTTATAAGGAGACCTAATTTGGAGGTATATATATATTAATGAAATGCATTTGAGAATCCTGGCTTGTTAAAATTGACTGTGGAACAGGTTCATTATCTGAATAGGATTGGATATATTAATTAGAAGAATTAGAGGGTCTTAGTATGATTTTACACATGAGTGTTATCTTACTCAATTATTAATTTATTAACTTTATAATTATTTTATATATTTATGGAGTTATAATGGTATTCCTTTAGCTAAAAATAAAAAAAAAAATATCACTGTGTAGTGAAATATAACATCTATCATGAGGATACTAAGATGAAACCAAATAATAAATATACTAAATTCGGTTTACTAGTGAATTCGAAACTATATTCTTACTATACTAAAATAATTATCCTCAAGTAAGCCTATTTCAGTTCCATATCATTCAGTTTCACGTCAAGCAGAGTGCAGGTACATAACTAGGGTCCATTATAAATATGTGAATCACTAATGTTCTCTCAATTCCCAGATAATATTTGGTTTTGACAGGCTCTACTAGTATTTATCTATTGCTAATTATACACAGTGTCAAACATGATAACTATTTCGTGGAGTTACCATGTTTTATCTGGAAGAACTCTTCGAGAGAAATCTAGACGATTATAATAATATAACAGTAAGGGTTAGGAAAATCTAAATCAGGACTGGCAGTTAAAGATACTTGAAGAAGAGAGAAGAATATAGTGTCTCTTTGGGAAAGAGTTTTTGGAGTGCGTCTAAACTACTGGAAACATTGACATGATACAGAAATTGAGTTACGAGGAATATAAATGAGCTGCTCAGTTGTGGGAGGGATGTTAGTGGAACCGGACAAGAGCCATCAACGAGAGACGATAGTGCATGCACTAGAGTTACACTAAAGTTTCGGATAAGCATGTTTCATTTATATTCTGAGTGATAAGAATATGCAATGTCATGCCGTGGATTGTGAGACGCCTAGAACAAGCTGAAAGCTCACCGATCTTAACAGTATCGCCACAAGTATAGAGATTGTACCAAGAAGAAAACAGGATAAACATTTTAAGGACTTCATAAAATCGGGATTAATGGAGTAATCTATTCTACGTGTGTTAACAGTAACCATGTTTTCAGAGTAAAGCTTCACTTATACTTCTTAGGCCAATTATTGAGTATTTATATTAAGTTCACAGCGCGAGACATATAATCTAAGATCAAGAGACAGTTGATGGATTCAAAGAATGATCATGCCTAATAGATGTAGAGAGCATCTTAATAATTTCCTGAAGAGTGATATCGAAAATTTGGATTATGATACCAAGGCGTGATGGAGTAGTAAAAATTTTTTTAGATAAAGGTTGATAATTTCATGAGAAATCTTTTTAATTGATTTTGGTAATTGAAAACATTTTAAGAGCAAAGAACTTTCGTAGCATACCATGTCTACACTACACTAAGAAACACATACCCTATCTGTATGAGCTCTGTTATGTCAGCAGTGAGCTTTCCTTCCATCTTGGTACAACGAGATCTCCTCAAAAGATAACACACTATATGTAACTAAGATAAATGATACATAAAATTATGTATCCATATATAATAGCGCAAAAGGAACGACATTTATACCATTATGTTTATCTATGCCCGAGAGTCTCTCAGATACTTACTGCTAGAGTGTATTGAAATTAGGAGAGATAGAGAGTTATATACAGAGTTCAACCATTCTTTGTGGAGTATGCACCGAGCAAACTATCTTGAGTCATAATAGATTTTAAGAGATTCGGTGTGGTGAGACTAAAACAGGAAAAAAGCTATGTCGCGATACTAGTATATTTTTATATGACTGATGATAATAAATAAATGTGGAAAATTCTAGTTGCTGTATACGCTTTTATCCTAAAGATAGCGTGAGTGGTGCCACTTCACAAATCTGGAAATCATGAAATACTTTGAAACTTACAGCCTATTTTAACCCCTCTCTTTCTTACTCACAATATACTAAGGCTTACTTCTCGTCACTCGACAATCTATGTCTACTCACTACGGTCTTCTATCCTGTATCTATTTTATTAGGATCATTCTTTCATTCTCTCGTCTCTCACTAGAAGTTTATGGCATTTGTAGTATGAAGAGTATATATATATATATGAGGTATATAAGTAAGAATACCTAGTAGGTAGATTTTATGTTATTATCACTTTTAGCCATGAAATGTCAGAATGGAGGAGTCATGTCTCGGAAAGGAACACATATTGTTTGCTGCCTTTCTGCTATTATATTCTAAATAATTCGACACAATGATATATAGTATAGTATATACATAGATACTCACACTTATTAGCCTATAGATTGAAAAGATATTATGTGAATTAAGTAGATATCTTACTTCAATAACCGAGGAGATCATATTATTATCAAACGTGTAATGGATCTTACTATATAACGGTATCAGTATAGGTCTACAATGGGGTTAAGGATAGCGAGTGTTAGCCCACTGGAGATCATGCATGGGTACCTTCATATTATTCCAATAAAATATACTATATTTTCACGAATTCATTATAGGCGTAATAGAACCATTTAGTATATAAGTATAATAAATACTGCCTTATAATATAGACAGATGATCAAGTATTATACTATAATTTTCAGGGAAATAATGAATTTGGATATGAATTACACAGAATGTTACAAATTACGAGCTTCTAAAACATAATAATATTTATATTTCATGGATGAGACGTCAGCTTATAAAAACTCTTTACTATGTAATCATTATAGTCATGAAATACGAAAGGTATGATCTTTACTATCATCACTACCTTCACTAATTAAGTAAGATCTATATAACCCTTACATTAAAATGGTTACATAGAAATAATTTGAGATTATATGTATATAAATATTATCAATAATTCAAAGGTCTAAAAAATAAAATCAAATAGTTATTAAAGATTGAATAGAAAAATAAAATAAATTCACTAATTGATGGTTTAGAAAAATTATGATAAGTGAGAACTAAATAGGTAATTACCCTATATTGCTCTCTAATATATTGAGAATTTATAGTTTCATCCTAAGTATTTTATGACACTTACCCGTGCTATATTAATCATTACTAATTTATTTAAATTTACTTGAGATACTTCGCTTGTTTGCTTTGAGGGGTGGAGTTAAAGTGTAATATGCTACTGAGACCTAATTATTGAGTTGGCACAGAAAATGAGTATTGAGAAATATTAGCTAAAATGAAGAACTGTACCATTATATAGCTAGCTTGAGAAATGTATTTGCAGGCATGAGGTATCTAATTGGTTTTATCCACTACATCTGGCTACAAAGTTTTTTAAGCTTGGCTTATTCATATGCTAATTCTAAATTATATTATACACCTAGAATGTATGAAGATTGCTCTAATTAATTTTTTTACTAAAATAAATATAAAGGAAATAGAATCGAGTGTATTGGTCATGATCTAATTGACACATAATTCGTTATAGGTATTAAATTTGAAAAATCACTTTTTCTTTTTCTCTTATTATATTTGAAACTCTTTTTTGTGTATGCATTATAGTGTTAAAATTAGATGAGGAGAAGTTTGAGAGCATTTGTAACCCTATTTACAGATTAGAGTTTATATATTATAAAAGATTCCTTTGTATCACAATACAGTGGTATGTTTTACTACTTTTTCTACCACAGGTTTCATTCGATACATATCGGCACGAAAAAAACTAAACTACAAATAACAATTATATAACCAGTTTACAAGATTCGCACGAGAGAGAGTATTAGAAAATTATTTTATATCAGATACTTACTAAGAAATGTTAAGTATTTATTAACAAAGGGAGTATATATTTTTAACAAATTAATGTGGGATTATTATCACTTAAAATAGAAAATTATCATCTCCCACATTTCGCGAGTGCAGATTGATATTAATTGTGTAGCTTTATCTAATAATTCGTAATTGAGAGTAGACCCAGAGTAATATAAATGCTAACACGCTATTTACACATTTTATACCATCAACTATCGTCATAAAAAAAATGGCTAAACATGGCCAAAAAAACAATAGAACAAAATTAAAAACATTTTGAGAGTTATATTAATTGTTATTTATTTTTTTAATTTATAATATTCATATATGATGATTTATTTTATTTTATTTAAAATTACCAATGGTAAATTTTATTATTTAATTCCTACCATACTATTAATTAGATATGTATATATTTAAATATTATTATATTATTATTATATTATTATATTATATTAATTATATATTATTAATTTATTTATTAAATAATAAAAATTAATTATAATATATATATTATAAATAATAATAATATAAATAATAATAACTGTAATAATTAAATTAATATTATAATATAAGATAAATATATAAAACAAAACAAAAAAATCATAATTTATTAAATTAAATAATAAATAATAATTTAGTGAGAAATAATAATAATAAATAACAATTAATATTAATAATAATATAATTAATAAATATAATTAAATAATTAATTAGAATAATATATATAATAATCTAATTGTGATGTATGAGTGTATAAATTATAATAATTAATATATAGTAATATAAATAATAATAATAATAATAATAATAATAATAATAAATTAAATTGATTAATATTAATTTTATTTAAACTATTAATTAAATAGTAAGAATAATCTATTAAATTAAATAATAATGATAATAGTAGTGAAATAATAATAATAATAATAATAATATAAATATAATAATAATTATAAATAATTATATAATAATTAAAATATAATTATAATATAAATTAACTATACCCGGGTATCAGTAACATATAATTAGTAATTATCGCTTATTAGAAAAATTAATAATTATATAACTATAAATAAATTAAAATGGAGAAAAAATAAAATAAATTACTGAAGAATAATAACAGATTTAAAAATTATAATACGAATATATAATAATAAATAATTATAATAATATATAATTAAATATTTAATATTAAATTATATATAAATAAAGAAAAATGGTCTTTTTATATATATATATTTTGAAGTGAATGAAATCACCAGCAATACAAAAAAAATCAATATAAAAAATATGTAACGTTAATTTTTATCAAAGAAATTTCTGTAATTAAATGCATTTTAGAAATTTATGTAATATGTCCATTAAAATTCGAAATCTCAACTTAAAGAAATATTTATAATACTAATAAATAATAAGTAAAAGAAAATGGATACTACATTTAATTTACTATGCATTCACCAAATATAATAGTCTCTATTAATAAATAAAATGAGCATAAGCTTAGGCTGATTTATTTTCAGGTTAAATATTTAATGGAACTAATGAATCTGACACCTATAAATATAGTATATATATATTTTGTATCAATTATACGGTAATATTTCAATTTAAAATATACTATATTATATTTACACTAGTATTAATATAAAACTTATATAGCTACCAATATATAAAGAATAGTGGCCAGTAAATTCACAACACATATATATATATATATATAATATATACACACACACACGTACACGCATACATAATATTATCACAAAAATATATATAATCCTAATATAAATATATATATATATATATATATATATATTAATATAATATATATTTAAAATATTAATATATTTATTGTAAATAATTCAAAAAAAATTCATTAATTTATTTATATAAATTATTATATATATATTATAAATATATATATACTATATAATATATAATATATATTATATATATTAATATATAAATTAATTTATATATAATTAATAAATATATATATATATATATATATAATGTATTATAATTATATATTTCCTCCTTATATTATGAGCCAGATTATAGGGTGAGGAGTGCATGGCATATACACCTGAGGAACATGAAAAAGTAGTTAGAAAGAATAATGTACGCTCACAAGTTTACTCACCTTATATTATATATACCTACTAGTATGAAGTATAATATTAAAAAGTGCACAAATTAATTTATAGATTACGATCACTACCAACCGCACCCGTTATAAGAAAAATCCACCCTGAGCGCTTCAGGAGACAGAGACTGATCCTCAACTGTGAAATCTCCGTCATGTGGGGTTCATCCCATGCGAAATAGCCGACAAACCATATACTCTCATAAAACTCCGCAATTCACTCCTGATGCACTTCGTATCTCGCTCTGCCCTTGCCCAAAACTGCAGTTTTCCCTCGGTCCTTCAGGTATTTCCTTAACTTACACATTCAATTTTTTTTCGGTTCCAAGAAAGGTCCTGAATCCCAGCACAGCTCACCACTATAACATTGCTTAACCAACCGAACGTATCATCCACCTTTCCAAACATGTATCAAGCTATCGTCAATGCAACTCTCGTTTATTCTCTACACCTTACAACCCTTCCTTACACCAACACAACGCCCTAATGGCGTTCATTATTCATTTTACATCCAATGGCATTAACTCTAAGCACCAGCCATATAGCAAAGAACTCTCACTAGTATTTCGTCTGTCGATAAATTTGTCCCAAGAAATTTTTTTTTAGAGACACAGAAGGTGAGAAGTGGAGATATAGGTCTTTCGTTGTGGGAGTGGTCTATGAGTCTACCTATGCTTTATATTTTCCAGGGAGCGGAAATGGATACCTGCCCTATCAATCTATACTTATCACACAAGGGCAGCAGGAGAGGGGGGGTTACTATGCAGAGGATACCATTCTATTGCTATAATAATCCTTAAGACAACCCTATTATTCTTAACCTTTATGAATATCCCTATCATCACTTCTCTCTATAAAGAGGAGTCTCCATATCTCCTGCATCCTCTCGAGATTTAAAATTACATCTGCGCAGACATTATAATATTCAATCAAACTTTTTATCAACTAAATTATTACTAGAAATAATCTCGTATTATACCTTTTCAATTACCAAACATTATAATATTATCTACTAAATATTTAAATTTAAAATACTATGTTCAGTTGCTTACAATCACATTCTATTATTTATATATTGTATCCCTTCTCTTAAACCAAGCGATCATCATTCTCACTATCACACAAGGATATTCTTGTATTCGTTCTATATATATAGCCTTTACTCTTATCATATCACATTTATTTATATTAAAAACATACACCTCTTTTACATCCCACTGTAAAACTATACCTATCTATTCATACCTAAATTATACATCTATCAAAAATAAATATTTTCAGATTCTAACACACAAAATAATAATCATCTCGGTCACTATAAACAAGAAACTAAGTAGTGAGGGTAGTCACACCCTCCTACATCATCTCTTCCATTCCTATACATTTCATCTAGTAACACCGTATTCCCTCATTAGTACCATCCCTATCTCCTAAACTTACTTATTCACAATAATCACTAATTCACATATCAAATAAATATAACCAAGGAGACATTAATAATATATACATATACAATATACATATATCTTGCTTGGGACCTATTTTAATATTAAAATATCATCAGCAATCACTTTCGACTTACTACATTTATATATCTTTACATACTACACGCTTCTAACTATATATCGTCAATACACATACATCCTGATTCCTATATACTAGAAATCCTAGCACGCTAACGTAACGCCAATATGATCTTCCTAACACGATTATGACCGCAGCGAGACGAGCAGGTCGCATAATAGTAAAACTCCAGACACCTGGATGATTAGGCATTTACGAACGCCTGTATCGTCGTATGTCACAATTTATAATTCTCCTAAATAAAACTGTTATAAATCCAGCAGATATTACATTACCATTATTCTATTTCCTCTATGTCATGCACTCACAAAAATTCCTCAATTAATACGAATATTCAAACACTTGATTAAAAATTTAAATAGAATTGAGTTATATAGCTGTGTAAATCCACCAACAAATCCTAAATAAGCACATACTTCTACGATGGAGAAACACTGGAATATGTTACCACCAAATACTTTAGACATAAATAAATAAATATATATCTACCTCAAATTCTTTCAGTCACTGAGTCATTATTATAACTCATTTCCTAACAAAACTAACCTAAGCATAAATCTTTCCTAACTAAACAGCTGCAACAAAAACCTTAATATTACTATACCTATAATTATGCTATCACATATACGCAACACCTTTAACCTATATATACCCTTAAACTCTATTATAATAAATAATAGGTACTTAAATTACTATTAGCTCTCCTTCCAATCTCTCGAGCTATAACCGCTACTAAACGCCTATATTTGAGTTACATATAACAACTTCTATACTAAATAATGCTAAGCCTCCATACTTTGGATCATTTTCACACTTACAAGTTAAAATTATATCTACCATTTATGACTTGATATGATGATATTTCAACATTTTATCAACTTTCCACTTACACTCTTCCCAATTAACTTGCTCTTCCTTCTCTCTCCTCATACTAAATACTCTAAATATAAAACTTTAAATTCATTAAATAAAGATACTCGGTATTTTGTGTCTTAGCTCTATAACCCAGTATAACCAATTTTATTACTATAAAGTTAAACATCTATATTCACGTTTTTATCTGATAATAATAATAAGAGAGCCATAAAATGTTATATATGAAGATTGAGAAGTGATTACTTCAACCCACCAATAATAAACTTAATACATAATCACTACTAACTAATATCTAACACATTAATATTAACATTATAATTAATAAATAATAGAACATAAGATATATACCTCAAATATATTTATAATACTTCTACAATTAAATTTAAAATACCTATTTACAATAGAAATTATTCGACGCATTTATTCATCTTTATCTCAAGTAAATTAAATTATTATTATTATTTTATTAATGCTTATTAATGATCCATATAATTATTATTATTATTATACTGTATGTATTATTAGTTATTTATCCCTAAATATCATATTCTACTCTTATTTTCTTCATTAATAAATGTTTTCCGTCTACTAATTATTATTATTATTATTAATTATATATTATTAATTATTACTATTATATATAATTATTCACACACTTATTATGTATCAAATTATTAATATTACAATATATTTATTTTATTATTTATTACTCCCATTATATCGTTTGCAATTAATCTTTATGTATGTCCATTATTATTATTATTATTTATTATTATTATTATTATTATTATTATTATTATTATTATTATATTCAGTCTATATTATTTTTATACTTTATCTATTTATATATTATATATATAATTTATCCATATTAATTAATGATTACCATCTCTCTCCACTATTTTATTGAATTACCTTCATCATCTATCTCGATCTTTATTATTTATTTTAGACTTATAAATCAAGCAAGCCTCATTTTTTAACTTTATTAAACTTATTACTACTTATATTAATTATTATAATAATTATTATTATTTAATATTATATTAATTTAATTATTATTATTATATTAATTAAATTTATATATTATTATTTATTAATTTATTATAATTAATTTAATTATTATATATATTATATTATATTATTATTATATATTATTATTATTATTATTATATAATCTAACACTATTATTTTTTATTATTATTATTATATTATTGATTATATTATTATTAATTATTATTATTATATTATTGATTGATTAATATATTTATAATTATTATATTTTTAAATTATTATATTATATATTATTATATTATTATTTTAATTATTTAATTTATTTTATTATTATTATTATTATTATTAATATATTATTATTATTATTAATTGTTGTAGTTGTACTTGTTTGTAATACTTAAAATAAGCAGTAGGAGAAGATAGGGAATATGTTACTATATGTATAAGTATAGATTATTTATTTTTATTTTAAATTAGTACTCAGAGAGAGTCAGGGGGTAAGAGTGAGAAAGTATTAAAGAATGATAAAGATATAATCTGTAAGTATGATGAAATTAACTAGTTGAAAATGAAATCAATGAACGAATAGGAGGAAGGAACTAGATAGTTGATTGAGATTTGAAAACTGGCGCGATACTATAATAGTTGGCTCCGCTAAGGCGAGAGATTGGAGCCAGTAGCAACACTAATATGGACAAGTACTTATAAAAGGGTAAGGGGGATAATAGTAAATGTAAGAATTATAAGGAATTAGTTTATTGAGTGTTGTTAGATCAAGGAGCAACGAGATTGAGTCTACATTGCTGGTATCCAATTAAAAATTATCAGCTCTATACACGCAGTTGGAGCGTAGCAGTAGCGCTGTAATGAGAGGACATGAGATTGGTGAAAAAACAAGAGCGTGAATGATTTTAAGTAATGATGGTAGATTACCGCGATGTGTGGCCAATCACATTTTTTATCACCAACTCAGAGAGAGCAAAAAACAAAATATTAGGGCAATAAAATAAGATAGAAGATATTAGTGTAATTAACATTGTTATTTAGCAGCTTATCATTTATTGTGAGAATTTTGCAAGTATTGTCATAGTTACAACATGCAATTTTATAATAATAATAACTAACAACAAAACTTGCCATTTATGTAGTTAAACATATATTAAATCGTATGAATTAAGGATTATTAGAATTGCTTTAGTCGCCTAAATGTTGCATCTCAGAAATTAAACAGTATGTGCACAATGGTGGTCTTTATGTGTAAATGCTATGCCTCAGAATGGATAGATACGAATCAATGCTACGACGATATGTGAGAAGAACCTCGTGTAATAAAGAAGGATAATCGGAGTCGAGAACTGTGATTAAGCGATTTTAATTCACCTATATATTATGACTAGCGGATAGATGTATATATAGCGGAGAAGTGATACATGTCTCCTTAGTTTATTCAATTTGTATAATGGAATGTGAGGGTTGAATGAAAAGAATTAAGAGTGGGGTGAGGTATGGGATGGTGTAGTTAGTAATAAACGAAGATATATTATGAGATAGAGAGTGGATAGGTGACTCCAATCTAATCATTAATGCGTAGTAATGATATTGGTTTTATTGAATGTCGAAATATCTGAAGAGAGTTTGATAGAGGATTGGTAGAGATATTTGGCGGGGCTGATTTATAAAAAGGAAGGGGTTTTGAAGTAAACAGATAGATAAAACTATCGGATTAATGGTTTATTGATGAGTGAGAGACTAGTTATCTCGGGTGTTTAAAGTTAAGTTAAGTAATATATGGTGGAGAATACAAGCTATTAGAAAGAAATAGTATGTCTAGAGTTTAAATATTTAGGATAATATTGATTGGAATGAATAAAAGGGAACGAATGAGCAGAGTGTGTATAAGGAAAGTTGAGTGAATGGGCTAGGATATGGTGAGCTGGTGCAATAAATCATTATGGTGATGTAATATAAGTACTTAAAGTGCACTCGAAGTGTAGGTATTAGGGTCTTACTAATGAGATAGTATGTTGTTAACCTATATATGTAGTTTAATTATAATATATATAGTATAGTATAACATAGTTTAAATAGGATCTATGGAATTAATAGGTATAATATATATATTATTATAAAAAATATAATATTTCTATTTATTAAAAGTATTTAAATCACAATAATGGAGGGGTGGTTTATAGTGATATTATTTTTTTATTATTTTATTAACCCAGGAATGGACAACCCCCCTTAGGGGCGTGACTAGTGTTAGATGAAAGAATTATATATTAAATTATTATATAATCGAAGAACGTATTTAGAGAGTTGTGTGGTGTGAAGAAAAGGGGTAATTAGAAAAAGTAAAATAAATAGGAAAGTAACGTTTCACGAATGAATGTATATTAATTGGTTCAATTGATGGAAAAGGTGAGATGATATTAGAGTCGGTTGGTTATAAGCGGGTAAATGTATTAGTAGTATAGTGAGATATATATGCTGGTCGAATCGAGACACTAGGCTGGGTAGGACACCGAAGAAAATGTTGATTTTGAGAATGATATATCAGTTAAGGAATTAGCCTGGTAAGGATAAGAAATTGTTGGAAGATTACGGCAGAGGTAGCATAAAGAAAATAGAAAGGTGCATAATAAGGAGTAAATGGTGAATGTGAGTTTATTGTAGAGGAGTTATATATATTTATATAAATATATATATAATATATATAATAATACTATATAATTTGTGGAGCCCAACCTGAGAGTCCACAAGGGAATTAACCCTATCAATTGAGAGATGCCAATAAGAGTGAGGGTTCTGTCGAGGAGTCCTCAGTGATAAGCTCATAAGGTAGTAGATTTTCTGACCTGAGACGACGTAGTTATCTCATTAAAAGGTATAAATAGGAAGGATAGGAGGCTTGGAGGATTTATATTATCTTATATTCACAGAGTACTTTATTGCGTAATATAATCTTCTACTTCTTTTAAAACATATACCTGAGAGACACTTTCTGTTTTTAACCAATATGTACATAGCTCATAAGAAACGCGCTTAGCACCAAAGTCCAACAAATGGACCATCGGTCTCCATTCTTGAAGTGCCAAAGCATATGGAATGAACGCGCGGAATGACGATCATGAATGATCACCAAATTTTTTTTATTATTTTGAAATCCTTAATAATGGGAGTCGGGTTATAATAAAACTCTTAAATTATTTACCTTTTAGTAAAATAATTAATAAGATTCATCTTGTTGAGTATAAAATAAAGGTATCAATATTATTGGTTTTAATTTTATTATCTATATATAAATACAATTTAATTTATTCTTAGTACATTTTCTAAAGGTATATTATATATCTCTTATTACAGTAATATATATATTATAATATATAATATATATATATATTTATAATATATATATATTATAATATATTATATATATATATATTAATACTTTATATATATATAATATATAATATTAATATAATTAATACTATATAAATAATTATAATATAAGTAGGTATTAAGGACATGATCATCGAACCCTTCTATCCATAACCTGACAAAACGCTAAAAGGTCTAAAAAAGTGGATACCTTTTATTATATCTAAACTGAGACGCGAAAGTAATAACTACTAGCTAAAAGGAATACATGACATATGCTACTACGTCACTTCAAAGGGAACCGTCTCACGGGCAGAGCCCCAATCCTAGGGAGGGGAGTGTACTCAATCTGGTGGATCTTCAGTTCAAGAAATTGACCCACACGCGAAGACACACCGATTACAGTGGTGTCTATACGCCTTCTTATTGTGTATTCTTGAGCATGTAGGCTAGAGTCATGTTTCTTTGGATAAGCTATATGGGTCATTAGACTCGGGAGCTATAGATCCTCGTAATTACTAGTCCGCTATCTAGAACGTGCCGACCTGAGGTACTTTGATTAGAAATATCACTTCTCATGTTATTACTTCTAGTAGTACCTATGCCTAATGCTATATGAGCAGGTACGAGAGCGCAAGCCCTAGAAGAGGAATAGGCTGGCGCAAAATCATTCGATTGGCACGCCACTTGGCTCGATCACGAGTTAGGGATAGCCCTGGGAACGATGCTTTCGTTCACGCATTTATGTTGCGCGCGAGGTTTACTTAACCCCTGAGCGTACCGGGGTTTATATATTATATATCCACCCCCTTTTCTAGCCTTATTCTAGCAATGAACATGTCCTATACGGTCATATATAGATACACGGCTATATAATGTTTGTTCTATCTCATAGGTTATAAGTATAAGGTATGAGGATTCGAATTGGTGTTATATTATAGATTAGTAATATATATAATGTTACTATATAATGTTTAGGTTCATATTCTAACTAGAGTTATTACATATATCACCCACCTACCTACTTTTCTAACCCTTCTAGTTAAAGACTATAATGCGCTAATTGGTGAACAGAAACTATTAATAGGCACAGTGTTTGCATCCGATCACGCTCACAGGACTGTAAAAATACGTATCACACATGAGAGAACTTGGATCGCTATACGTTTAAGTTACCTTTAATGGTTTGGTAGTCACACGACGGATAAAATTAAGAGTTGAGTGGTATCTAATCCTTTAACCACGCTAGATCTCTATGTAAACCTATGATAACCAACCAAACTTTAACCTAAATAACCTACCTAATATTAAAACGGAGTCAACTGCTTATATGTCCATAACCTATATCATATATATATACTATAACCCCTACTTGTAATGGCGTACTTGCAGTGTCAAACATGCAAATGTAAGTATATTGCAATGCAATGTTGCATAAATGTTGCAAATAAAACAAATAATTTGGCAAACATTTGCAAAACATTTTGTCAACATCTGTATATTTTGGCTGTATTATAGAAAATTTTAAAGGTAAAATTAGGGGAGGTTTTCGGGTGACTGTATAAGTAATGATCGATTTTCTCATATGAGGGGGTCCGTAACGTCACGATTGGAACCTAATCACCCTAAGGCTCACTTGAGGCGCTACCTAGCACTTATGAGCACCAAGCAACTATAGACGTACACACATATCGTCTTATTTATCGAGCTTTTGCCAATCTCGTATTTTTTCTTATTAAATATCTAGCTCATAACCTTTCTGACATATTAACATATTTCAGAAACCTAATGCTTATAATAGTAAAACAGCAACCCGAGAACTAAATAATATGAGTCTTCTAAGGGTCCATATAATATATATATATATATATATATATATATATATATATATATATATATTAATAATATATATATTTATATATATATATATAATATATTATATTAATATTTAATATATATATATATATTTATATATATATTTATATTAACTAATATATATTTACTATATATATATATATATGTAATATATTATATATATATATTATTATAACTATTAATATAATTATATAATATATTATATATATATATATATAATATATATTAATATATATATATATATATATATATCTATTATATATATAATATCCTATATATAATTACCGTTATATAACTAATTATATGTATATATTTAGAGTCAACCCTACGTTGTAAGAAGGAGTGTAGCGCCTCCGTAACGTTCCCTCCCTTCGGGCTCTCATATTGAGATACATTTTTGTATGTCACATAGTCACTTTAACACGTCACCACAGCATTTATAGATAGCCTTAGAGTACCGCCTGCCTTGCTTTGACCCTCGTTCATGACACACGGAATATTCACAGGGTCTTTAGGAGCCCTTGAGAGTTATTTCTGCCTTGATACCTATCAAGCTAGCCGTAGAAATTATTTGTTCAGAGCTCCTATATTCTATCAATAGGAGTAGATTTCTTCAAGTACTGAGAAAAGTACGATATGTAACAGTGAGAATTAAGTCGAGCACATGTATGTACCTGACGCAGTACTCGAGCGTGCACAGTAACCTAAATATATATATATAATGATTTAGTTAGGGAACTTGAGTCTATATATAACATGAGACATGTAGGTTAAATACTATGCTACCTAACTTGAGTTCTCATGTATATATGTAACTATATTATATCAACCTCACAATAGTATATACTCTATAACTACCTACACCTACTACATCAATACACACACACATATTATATCAAACACACACGAATATTTGATGCCTCAAATATTAATACTTTGATGCCTATCTAAACTTTGGATACCCAGTATATATATAATATACTATTATATCAAGCTTATGATGCCTCACTTTTTGATACCTATATCAGCTTTTGATTGAGTCTCTCATTGAGTATAGCCATATATATATTCAGTACTTTGAATTAGATCATATCATTACTTTATGAATGTCTCAGTCATTGACTGATTCACATCTTTGTTATATGGAAAAGTAAGGTAAGTAAGGAGTAAGTAAAGTAAATGAAATGAAAGAAGAAGAAGATAGAAAGAAATAATAGAAATGAAAGAAGAAGAAAAGAAGAAGAAAGAAGAAAATGAAGAATAGAGAGAACAAAGTAACGTATTATAAGATAAGACGTAGAAGAATGAAAAGAAGAAGTATGTATATTTAAAGTAAATATTTAGTCCAAGGGTGTCGCCCTGGCACTCTCTAAATACATTATTTTTATAATTCATATTAGATTCATGTATATATATATATAATATAGATAAAAAAAGAAAAAATTGATTTCGAGTGTACCAAAAGGTATAATAAAAGTTAAAAGTTATTACGCAAAAAGAGTTATTAATGAGCTCATAAGTACTAAGTTGACAAATTTTGATAAGATACGAGAAGGATAAAGACTCTTACATTTTTCATGTATTAAGAGTACAAATGGGTTTTTGAAAAACATTAGTGTCGAGTATGTTACTTATGAGCAAAACATTTTGTAGTACTATGAAAAACATTTTTTTAGGTTATCTAATGAGAGAGAACTCATTATGTATATTACTGCATAGTTATTAGTTATTGAGAGAGAAAATATATAGTATCTTTTTTAAAAAACATTGTTTTCCCGGAAAAAAGGTTGTCAAATTTCCACGAAAAACATGATTTTAAGGGACCATAAAGCAATTAAAGCAGTAAAAACACTATACGCCACAAAAAAAGTCCACCAGACGCGCGCTTGTATACGCTCCCAAAGCCTACTTTCGTACTCTGAACCCACAGCCAGATATATATACCCTCTGAGTTATACTGTTTTACCTGCTTTAAACCTAATACTTATTATTTAATAAAAATTATATTATATATATATATAATCCTATCATTATTTCTTTTACAAACTTAACATTTCATCATATACACCATGAGTTTATATTTTATCTCTCACCTCACTAAACATAAATCACAGATTAATAAATAATTAAATAATTTTTTGCATAAACATTAAAATAAAAATAATGTATCTTTATGTTATAGAACTTATAGCATAGTTAAGTAATGGAGTGAGAGAGTTAAAAACAAAGAATTTTTTTTATAATAAAATAAATTTACTGAAAAGTGCAATTTATTATAAAAATATATCAAGAAATATATATATATTTATATATATATATAATATATAAATATATAATATATATTATATATATAAATATATATAATATATATAATATTATAATTATATATATATATAAATTATATATATATATATAATATATATAGTATATATTAATAATATTATATTATATATATATATATATTATTATATATATATATATATATATTAATATATATATATTAATAATATATATATATAATTATATATTATATTATTATATATATATATATATATTATAATATGTATATAATATATATGTATCATAATATTTTTATATATATATATAATATATATATATATATAATATATATATATATATAATATATAATATTTAAATATTAATATATAATATATATATATAATTAATATATATATATATTTAATTATATATAATTATAATATATATATTATAATATTAAATATTAAACGAGATATATACATAGTTGTTATTACATAAAGAGTATTTTTTACAAATATTATATACAGAATCTACAACATCTCATGTGTATTTATTAATAAATTATATATTATATATATATATTAATTATATATATTATTATAATATATATATATTATATATTATATAATATATATATATATATATAATATATATATATATAAATTAATATATATATATTAAATTAGAAAATACATATTAAATTTTTATATATTTTCTTATTTATACTATTAAAAATAAAAAAAATTAAAAAGTAATTAAAATTATAATAAAAATTTTAAAATAATATATATATATAATAATATATATATAATATAGTTTATATATATATTATATATATATTATATATATTATATTATCTATATATTAAATATATATATATTAGTTATATTATATTATTATATAAATTAAATATACAAATATACTATTTATTATATATAAAACCAAAATATAATTTATTATTAAGTTTATAAAACATAAATACAGATTATTATTATGTTCATAAAACCTATATACAATTTATGATTAAGTCCAAAAAGCCTAAATACATTATTAATTAATATATATATATAATAATATAATATATATAATATATTATATTAATAATATATAATATAATATATATAATATATATATAATATATATAATATATATTAATATATATATATTATATATATATATATATATATAATATATTATAATAAATACATTTTGCGCAGAAACATTGGGATTAGAAGTTGAAACGTGCATTCTCTATATAAGTCTCCAAAGCTCCTATTCTTTTTGAAATAACATAGGAATATAAATATCTCGAATATAGCATATATCTACAACCTACATTCTTATTCAGCATAATTCATAGCTTACATATAGATTTATGAGCATTTATTTACTCATGCTGTAAAATGTAATCGCACGTGTATTGTAAAAGGTGATTACTATTATAATTTAGTATATCGTCGTGAGAAGTCGTTAGAGACTTTATAGTATATCATTCTATATGCATATTAACATAGAGTATTTTCAAACGCATTAAAAGCACGTGAGCGGCTTTCACTGTGTCTAATAATTCCTTTATTAAATACAAATCTCAAAAACAATTTTAGCGCTATTGTATGGTAATATATATCTATAGCGCTCCTTAAAAGCTGAGAGAGTGAGCGAACAATGTGTCAGAGATGTAAGTATAATGATTATACAATCGCGTACAGTATTCAGACATAGCAGATAATTGATATAACTAATATGTTGCTGAAAGATAAATCTTCTTTTTAGTGCTCACTATTTGTGTTTAATAAATGAAAATTTAAGAGAGAGAGAAAAAGGGAGAATAAAATAAAATAAAATATGTTTTAAACATATATTATAATAAAATTAAAATCAAAATATATATTTTAAATTTAAATAGTAATCAAAAATATGACAGAATAAAGTATATCAAGAATAATACCTATGTTTAAATATTAATTGTATATGTACAAGTAAATTAAGATATTGATTATAGCTTGAGTATAACTGTGTCAAATATAGAATCTATCCATGTAATATCTGAAATTTATATAGAGTATATATAATATCAATGTAAAAGCTTTAAACAACCACTCATATCAATTTTAAGTAAATAGCGAATATTTAAGTGAAAGAAAATGAACAACATTACTCCTGTGGAAATCAGTATACTTAATACCTACATCAAATCTATAACAACAAATAAACAACCTCGCATACGCCAATGCCGCCTTCAGTGTATTCAGATTTGAGGGATTAGATAGGATAAAGCGAATACGTAACTTGAATATCAACAAATCGAACTACTATACAAGAAAAATATTATCAACACTAGGAGCAAATGCCCTCATCAGCATCTAGTGACAGTAAATCTAGGAATACTCTTGGACATAAACTCAAACATCATACAAACTCTAATATACGACAAACGAAGAGTAATTAATCAACAGAAAATGAAACGAAGAGAGTGGTCCACTAATGTACACGCTATATCCTAGGTTGAGAAAGATAAAGAGAGAGCTAACTCCTTGGATATAATCGCATCATCTACCAAACATTTATAAGTATGTAACCGAGAAATAAATCAACGAAGCAATTGAGCACCTAAGGGATACGCTGAAGAGAACGGTACAGTGACAATCCTTATGACAAAAGACTACTCAGATAACTTCTATGATACGCTATAAAATAACAAGTCAATTGCAGAAGGCAGATGAAGATGTACACACACCGAATTAAGATTGGGAGTAGATAGAGAATACTCTCCTAGGATATGGAATCATACCTGTGAGAGCTCACTAAGAGAGAGAGAGAGAGAAACAAACGACGCCAATGCTCCATACAACGATAAAAAATCAAAGTGCATACGAAAATTTAGAGGGAATTACTATCCTTGATGAATTTATTTCTCAACACACCTACAATACATTAGTGAAGAAAGGAATACTCCTTGGAATATCACATCAAACTCTATAACACAAATAAACAACGAGCAATGCCCACGAATTAGTGAAGAAAGGAATACTCCTTGGAATATCACATCAAACTCTATAACACAAATAAACAACGAGCAATGCCCACGAATTAGTGAAGAAAGGAATACTCCTTGGAAATGCCTTACATCGACAGAGACAAACATGTTAACCAGAAGGATTAAGGCATATACAAACCTAACTGATAATATAATCACATCCAATACTCACTCTATAAACAAGAGGCTCATATTATAACTATCCATATCGAGACAAATTTCAAATCTCACCGATTTAAGTGGGAAGAAAGGGAAACTAAAATGATCTTGGATGAGAGACAAAACGAATAAACAACTAACACACGTATATAATACTAACAAAATACAGAGAAAACCAACACAATATACCAATATATAATTACCACTACGAAATTAGTGATTTGATAGCTGAAGATTAATATCTACCATTAGATGAATATCACAATAATCAAATAAATCTTCAGATGAAATTAATACCAATAAACATACAGAGCAATCCCCACGAAATAATATGTGAGTATAAGAAAGTGAATAATACTTATATACTACTTAGTAATATCACATCAATCTACTATATACACCAATAAACAAAATAACGAGTAGCTCATATTTCACCACAAGATAATTATAGTTGAAGAAAGGAATACTTCACACTTATAGGAATATATAATATAACTAATCAAATCTATATAACACAAATAAACAACGAGCAATGTCTATATATTACTATATATATTACTATATATATATATACTACTATTTGAATGTTCCTTAGCATGAATGCTGGCTACAGTTAGGATTGAGACAAGATATGTGAATACTTCGCTGTCCAATAAAATTCCATACCAACAATACTGCAAAAAGCTTTATATATCTATTACAGAGATTATATAGATATCCTGACAAATATTAGCCCACGCACTTATTTAGTTTGACACGAAATTGCACATACTCAACTCCGTTCCTGAAGATGATACATACGACAACGTCAACAACATGCTTATACTTTTCCTGACACTACCAATAACACAAATATATTTGGGACATACAGCAGAGTCAATCATTGCACAGTCACAAACTGTTAGATACTTGCAAGCTGAAAACGGCAATAAAAAGTGTAATATGAAACAAATCTATATCGAAGCACTAGCAACAAGTATTTTAAATATTACCAATGTTATCAATTCAAGACCTATAGGTCAATAAGAATGCGAAAAACCTTACTTTCAAGCTGTAATTATTACAACAAATATGAATACAAGTAATACTGGCGTCAAATCCTCTCCGTTTAGAAGAGATATGCAATATTGAAGGGATGCCCAACACTGCCCTAGTACACGTATAAAAGAATCGGGTTGTCACAAAACTATTTTTGCTCAGTAATCCTCTAAACAGACGGAGAAACGGGTATTTAACGCACTCATATTTCTTCTTCCGAGCAATAATCTGAAGAGTCCATATATGTTTTATTTATCTATGTTGAGGTATTGTGTCCTATTCTAATATTATTATATAGATAAAACCTATATAATTTGAATGCGATATAATTATGTATCCTATATGAATTTCTATTTGTCGTTCTCTGCACCTATAATTTTCATATATATATCCATTAAATATTATCGTTTAAATCTATGAATATTAATAGTATATTAAGAATTATGTGATTTTTAAAAATGTTAATAGTTTCATAAATCTATCAATTAATATGATTACTTCATAGCATTCATATTATTTTTATTATTATTATTAATTATTATTATTATCAAATTATTATTATTCATCCTACTTAATGGATTATATTTTCGATGTTGTCTAATCCTAAACTTGATATTTAATTATATCATCAGATGTATATATTATTATTATTATTATTATTATTATACATTTATTATTACAGTGTTATCATTATTATTATTAATTAATCAATACACCATTCTTCAGCATGTTGAGTTATATATTATCACATCTAAAGTATTCACGATTCGGAACTCATAAAAACACAGTCTGTTATATTCATATTGTCCACTCACATCTGAAGTAGGTAAAACGTCGGGCGTAATTTCTTATTATTGGTTAACATATAGAATAAATTAAATGTAATTATCATTCTATTCTTATTTTTCGATTGAATAATATTAAATTAGAATATTTATTCCCAATGTATTCTATATTATTAGATAACTAATCAGATCTATCGATAATTTAGTAGAGTTGTATTAATATATTCAAAGTATAATTTATATATATATCCCATTTACTTTAATTATACTATGAGTTATGTGTTAAAATTATTAATTACAATTCATATTTATTTGATGATAATTTAAGTTAACAATCTTATTTATATAATTCATTTTCTATTCACCTTATTATTATTATTATTAATTATTATTATTAATTATTATTTAAAAAAATTCTACGTCAGCTTTTTGTTTTTAATATAAAGTACAGCTTTTAACTATATCTAAACACGTAAAAATATCGACTATTGACGATATCATAATTTAAAATTTCCGATTTCAGAGTATGAGAAATGCATAATAATATTCGATTATATATAATATATTATAACATTTGTACGCAAAAAAGACAAGTAATGCAGCGCAAGTTCACTATTTAATGGTTTACGATGATAGAGTGGTTCCTGAACCTGGTCATATTCGGAACTGTAAAACGGAACACGGTAAACAAAATCTATGAGACTAAGATGTTTTTGATTCACACTACATACGAGAGATGTGAGATGATGGCAAATTAAGAAATATTATTGTGGATACTAACGAATATCAAATGATATAACAGAACATCTCTCAACACGAAAGTTTCTTAAGAGCTAAATGACTTATAAATTATCTACATTAATATATATAATTATTAAAAAATAATAATCACACATAGATATACATTTAATAACTTAGATTTATTAATGTCTGGGTTATTGTGAGATATCTTATGCATCAAAGCTTCAGTTATATTTTATTAGAATTTTGCTGAGTCGGAGAGCGAGATGTCCGAGTAATTATTACAGGATGTAAAACCGGTACTAGTAGAACTTATAAATATAATTATAATATAATTGACTATTAATAACTTTTTACTTTATGTAAATTATATATTCAGACTAATACCTAATTATATCCACAGAAGAGAATAAAAATCTATGATATACAACCTTACTGTAACAATAATGGTAATACCTATAGTACCTCTCACCATATTGAAAATAAAGCATATCGAATAATCCCAATATATAAAGCTGCTTTCATACACACTAAATTAATAATATTGCTATATAAATGAATTTACAATTTCTTATCCACCGAGGAGTGTATATACCTATTATTATTTATTATTCACATAAGTGGTATTTACATTCCACTTATGCTCTAAAGATGAAAATGAATCCCACTCAAGGGTGGAGTATCACACTCATTAGAGGGAGTGATTTGTAATAGTTCAAGCATATTATTGTTATATATTGTATTCATGTTAGATCGGTTTAGTTATTTATTCACTTATTTATTATTATTATTAATCCGTCGGAGGGTAATGCCTGCTTACACACCCCTTCGGGGTGATACTCATCCTGAGGATGGATTACTATTTCAATTATACTAGCATATGTTGGGGTGAAACCCTGGGGATATTTAATTATCTTCAGTGATTGTGTAATATGATTTCGTTTCTTTCATGATCTTTAGAAAGGAGTCTCAAAAAACTAGTTTCCAACATTCTATGTAACGTTTTCAATTTTCTATAATTTTCAACTCCTATTACTTCTTATTCTGCTAATTCCTTTCCCATCGATCGTTTAACGTTATTTCAGAATTAGTAGAGTATGTTTGTAGGAATCTTTTCTTTCACTTTATACATTCTTCGGACATATACAACATTATCAGATTTCAGATAATCCAGTATTTCCTGTTTATTTAAGGTGGTCAATTCTGGAGTAGAGATGGTTCCTTAAATTGTAATCAGATTTCGTTATTAAAATTAAAAATACAAATTCGAGAAAGTTTAAACGAATTTAATATGACATTGATGTACGTAATATTGGATTAACGGATTTTTATAACAATAATATATTTTTGCCCGACTCAATACTACTGTGTCACGTATTATGCGGAGCACATATCTTCCTCTATGACCTTTCCGTGATATGAATGATTTGAAATATCCCTTATCTTCTTAGAACTTGTATTTTAGCTACCACGCTAGAAATGGACATATACTATTAGGTCTATCAATACTTTCTCGTCTCGATACAAGTTATTTTATCGTCATAAAGTCGTTTTAGATTTGAACGTGATAGAAGGTTGTGCTCTTTGTATTCTAGTCTAGTTTCATTTCTTATTATATACAATTCCATCGTACAATAATTTATTTCCTTTATCTCTTCCAGTTATTTCGAGATGGTGTTTCGATTCTCTGGAGAGAAGAAGTGGAAAACATACGCTCTTTATCTATTATGAAATAAGCTGTGGAACATTCGCTAGCATTGCTAACAGGTAAACCTGCACAATTTATAAATCGAAAAAGAGATAAGATGATAGATTCTTAATGTCATTATAATCACCACTATGAAAAAGAGCGACACGTATCGGGTTTCACGCGAAAGCCTTCAACAATGATGTTAAGCTGATCCAATATGAATATTAAATTTATAGACTGTGCTTATTAACTCACTGAAGATTCACGTTCCCGAGTAGATTATTACTCTGAATATTGTGGTATGCCAACATGCTGAAGATAATAGAGACTGAAATAAAATCATCTTTAAGTTACACAGTGTATTAAATCGTTGGGAAATAGTTATCAGTTGGGGTGGAGATCATGATGATAAGAAACTTACTTTAACCTTCTCTTAATATCTAGATACGAATATTATGGATATTAGAATATGGCAGAGACGCGAAGATTCAGGACTATTTAACCTTACAATATATGGTTTCTATATTAGAGGCACATCCCAGATAAAATATATGGGTCGAGTTCGAGAGAAAATGTTAAAACAGTTGCGTAAAACAGAAATGTTAACCGATTATGTTACTGCAGCCCATTATATTTTATACGAGACATATTATACATTTAAAAAACTGTTACCTAAAGATTCGGAAAATATAATTAATCAGTTCTTAGCTTCGATAGATGTTCATAACTTTATTCGTCAGCTTGAAGAATTCCTTTACGTGAATGATCCTGACCCAAAACATATGGTAGTGTCAGGGAGAGAACTTGCCTCGTATGTACTCTGGGACGGAGTTGAGGAATTGAAAAAGTATATTAGATCTAATAACGAAGATAACTGGCATTTGTGTAAGGACTTGGACCGATTAAATCTTAATGAGGTCTCGTAAGCCAGCATTCATGTAAGGAACATTCAAATATATATATATATATATATAATATATATATATAATATAATATATATATATATATATATATATATATATATATATATTATATATATTATATAATATATTATATATAGATAATATTATTATTTATATATATATATTCACGGGATATTATTATTATTAATTATTATTATTATTATTATTATTATTATTATTTGTTTGTTTCAGTTTTAATATCGTGTTTTTTTTTGTTTTGTCAAAGATCATTTTTCTACATTGTTAATTTATGAATATAGACCTCTTTTGTATACATATATTATCAGTTTAGTTTGTATATGCCTAATCCTTCTGTAAACATGTTTGTCTCTGTCGATGTAAGGCGTGATTATATGGACTTTTTGAGTTGATAAGGAGGATATGTTGTAATCTTGTTTACCTTTCTTATGATTGGTTGAAAATATATTATCTATAAATTTGAGACTGTTTTATATACAAAGTTTCTTCAGTACGATATTTCCAACTGAGCTAACACCATGGCTTTCTTCACACCCTCAAACTTGTTAACGACAATATTTCGAGGACTTTGTTATTTCCTAGACGCTGATTTTTATATTTATTCGTAAACCTAAATGGCGATCGTTACATGCTGTATTCCTAACGGTGGTGTACATGATAGCACCTTAGTTCATGTTCTGTTGAAAGAATTCCTTCGATTATGATACCGTTGAAGAATGGGGTAAAGGCTGAGTATGTGATATCTGATACATTGAGTCATAGTGTGAAATATCCAATAGAAACGAAGGCGAGAGGGGTATTAATAGAATAGATGTTGTTTTCTCAATATTGCGATAGTGTGAAAAGTAATTGATGTAACGTAAATTACTGGGAAACACTTACTCAGCTAACACAATTCATACGTAACAAAAAAATAGGATTCTGTTACTTCGCTGAGAAATATTACAACATTGTTAAAAAAATAAAAGAAGAAATATTAAATACAATTCGACAATGTCGAATACTTGACGAATTAATACCCCTACAATATCTTTTGATTTGTCAAAAAAACTAGTAGTATCGGGACAGAACCTTATAATAGAAATGGTATAGCAGCTTGCTGAGACAACTAATGTTTTGATACTTTATCTTCTCTTTGCATGAGAAAATGCAACTATAGAGCCTGAATATGCTGAAGAATGGGTTGGTTGGTGCATCTCGAGATATTTATTCCTATGTTATTCAAGGAATAGGAGCTTGGAGAACTTATATAGAGATGCACAGTTTCACTTCATCCCATGTGTTTCGCGCAAATTATTAATTCATATATATATAATATAAATATATATATATATATATTATATATATTATATATATATTATATATATATATATATATATTATATTATATATATATATATATTTAAAAACTTTTGTGTTCTGTAATATTTTAAAATATCTGTATGTAAACAACATTGTATATCTCGTTAAATATAATAATATATATTATATAATATATATATATATATATATTATATTAATATATAATATTATATATATATATATATATATATATATAAATATATATATATTATATATATATATATATATATAATATATTATATATATATATTATATATATATTATATATATATATATATATTAAAAAACCTGTGTGTGTTTCTGTAATATTTTAAAAATACCTTTATGTAAACAACATTGTTATAATCTCGTTAATATTATAAATATAATATATATATATATATATATTATATAATATATTATATATATATATATTATTATATATATATAATATTATATATAAATATATATATATATATATATATATATATATATATATATATATATATATATATATAATATATATATATATATATATATATATATATATAATATATATATATATATATATATATTTAATATATAATATATATATAATATATATATATCTTATATATATATAATATATCTTTATATTTATAATAATGCACTTTTTCAGTAAATTTATTTTTAAAAAATCTTGTTTTACCTCATCCTCTTACTAGGCATATATTGGTTGGTTAATACATAAAGAACTTATTTTTATTTATGTTTATGCAAAAAATTATTATTAATTATGGCTGTGTTTATGTAGGAGAGAGAAAAAAACATGGTGTATATGATGAAAAATGTGTTAAGTTTGTAGATAATGCATGGGGGGACTATATATAAGTTTATTAATAATAAGTATGGTAAAGCAATAAAACCGTAAAACACGAGGGGGGTGAGGATGGGTGGGGGGACCCCCCTGGGGTGGCTGTTGCTATAGTGTTGTACTGCTTTGTTATTGCTTTATGGTCTAAAATCCATGTTTTCGTGAACTTTTTTGACAACTTTTTTGCCCGGGAAACAATGTTTTTTTAAAAAAATATTTTTCAAAAAACAAAAATGTTTTTCAAAAAACAAAAAATGTTTTTCAAAAAAACAAAAATGTTTTTCAAAAAACAAAAATGTTTTTCAAAAACCATTTGTATTTAATACATGAAAAATGTAAATCTTATCCTTCAATATGAAAATTTAACTTTAACTTTAACTTTTTATCTATAACTTTAACTTTAACTTTGGTAATGAAACAGCTTTTCTATAAATAAAAGACCTGATTGAAATAAAAAATGTAAGACTGTGTGTATACGAACTCTAACTAAATATACTCTTCTTCTTTCTCATTCTTCTTTCTTCTTCTTCTTCTTCTTCTTCTTCTTCTTCTTCTTCTTCTTCTTCTTCTTCTTCTTCTTCTTCTTCTTCTTCTTCTTCTTCTTCTCTTACTCCTCCTCCTTCTTTTTTCCCAATAACAAAGATGAGTCATCAAAGCTGAGACATCAAAAGATGAGTCATCAAAGCTGAGGCACAAAAGTTGAGACATCAAAGCCTGAAGGTTCAAAGTTGAGGCATCAAGCTGAGGTATCAAAGTTGAGGCAATCAAAGTTGAGGCATCAAAATTCGATGGTGTGTGTGTGTATGTGTGTGTGTAGTTTGTGTGTGTAGGTGTAGGTGTGAGGTTAGAATAGTTACATACAGGAACTCAAGTTAGGGCAGATACCTACATGACCTCATGTTAGGACAGTTCCCTACAACAGGTACTGCGTCAGATACCTACATGTGCTCGACTTAATCTCACTTAATCCCTCACGAACTTTTATGAAAAGTCAATTTCAGGCCTTGATATGGTACAAGGCAGAAATATCAAAGGCCAAGACCGAAATATCAAGGTCAAAACATCAAAAAGAGGGCTAAGCTATCTAAAGGGGGTTAAAGGGATGTCAAAATTAAGGGGGGAGACACGTACGAGGCGCACCCCTTCTCCGTAGGGGTGCTAAATATATATATAGCGGGGTATATTATATTATATTATAAATATATATTATATATTATATATATATATATATTATAATATATATATTATAATATATATATAATATATTTATTATATATATAAATATATATATATAATATATATATATATATAATATATATTGACCCTAGAAGACCATAGTTCGGGTTGCCTTGTTTTTCTAGCTAGGTTTCGAAAAATGTGATAGTCCAGAAAGGTAAGCTGAGATATAGAAAATCAGATGGCAAAAAAGCGAAAAAGACGATGTTGACGCGGTTGCGGTGCAGGCGGTGCGCCAGGGCCTTGGGGGTTGGTCCAATCGCGTCGTTGACCCGAAAACGCTTCTACGCACCCGAAAACCCCTAATTTGAACCTTTAAAACGTCCTTAAATACGAAAATGTTGCGAAATGTTGCAAAATGTGGCAAAATGTTGCAAATTTTTGAAAATTTTGC
>JABUQX010084937.1:17500-25000 GCA_015478945.1 Trachelipus rathkii | reverse complement strand
TCTTTATTCAATCAATTTTCGATTCCCCAAAATATTATTGATGACTCTCTACATTATAGCATGATCATTCTTTGAATCATCAAACTTCCTCTGATAATATAGCTCCCTTGAAAATCTCAATATAGAGTAAGTAGATTTCTGAACAGTTTAACACAGTCAAAGGATATTAATCCCATTTTATGAAGCTTAAAATGTTATCTGTTTTTATCTAATGCAAAACAACAGCTTATGGGTAATCCACGGACAGCTAAATGATAATTGGTTGATATTTTTGTCAACAATCTGGAAGAGTTCGGTCCCTATATCCCCCAACCGCATCTCAAATCCCGCAAACACTTCGTCAATGTTTCCAGTATTTAAGAACTCCAAAACTCTTTCCGTAAAGGACACTATTTCTCTCTTCAAAGTATTAACTGCCAGTTCTGCAATTTTCCTATCCTTACTGTTTTATGGAGACTTTCGTTAGTCGCATCTGTCACAGAGCAACATGTTGGATAATGATCAGACAGTACAGTGAGCACTTCAAAACAAAATTCTGGGAATTGAGAGGAACATTGGTCCATATATGACCCAGTAATGTACTGCACTCTGCTGCGGAACGAGTAGGAACTGAAATAGGCTTATGAAGATTTTGTGTGGGAGAGAAATATGGTTTCGAATTCCTAGCGCAATGATTTCTAATGTCAGCTAGCAAGTTCCATATCGAAGTCTCCACACATATAATTTTATTGAAAAGTTTAATTTATCAAAGAATAAATGGAAGAGCATTCAATTAAAGATCACAAGACTTCCAATTCTTTGTAAGATTCCACTGTCAAATATGTAATCCGTATCCACAGTTAGTTCAACAGCCAAAAGACCTCAAATGCTCATTAACAATTACCCAAGTCTTCGTATAAGTTACATTGCAGGTTATTTCTATAGTAATATAGAAATACTACCTCCCTAATATCTATATACAATTTGATAAAACAAGAAGTTAGGATGGCAAAGTCCAACGTTGAGTCACTCGAGGCCATGTTTCAGTCAAAATTATTCTAGAACAAATCAAAGGTCCAAAATTCATTAAAGTTATCTTTGTTACACCTTATGTTTAGTGCCAAAATATTAAGTTTTTTTTTTTTAATTTTTTACATTTCGGGCCATCAACCTGTACTCAGTTCAATCACCTCGTTTCGAAAATAGCTTATCACAATTAATTTCGGAGTTAGGGTCAAAATTATGCATATGTGCAATATCGGCATTTTGGTCCTGTGCAGTGCTACATCAGAGTACAGCTTAATATAATAATAATAAATCAATAAATTTTATATTTTATTATTATTTATTCTATTATTTTAATTATTATTATATTATTATTATTAATTATTGATTAGTAATTATATTAATAATTAGTTATTATTATATTATTATATTATTATTATTATTATTATTATTATTTGTCTCGATCGAGGATCGAAGATATTTTGAAACGATTTGATATAAGACTTAATTCCCAATAGAAGATTGATTTATTTTACTGCAAAACAAAAAACTATCAAAATCTGACAGTCTCTAAATGGATCACATATTTCTCAACAGAAGTTTCTTATTATATTATATATATATATATATTATATATATGTTATCATATATAGTATATATATATAGTTATAAATATATATATATATATATATATATATGATATATATATATATATATATATATATTATATATATATATATATATATATATATAGGTTATTAGTAAGATCTTCCTCCAACATAAATTCAACGGGTAATTTTTTCACAAAGTGGGATTTAAACTTTGTCATAAATGATTTTATTTCTCCATCTTACATATTTTAACAATGTGTAACTAAGATTCTGTAAGGTTCTTAAATGTGGCTAGTTATAACATAGTATATAGATATACTATGATCATAATGAAACGAAAACGAAATTGTTAAAAGTGATTTGTTAAATGGATTTTTTGCAACAACATGGTATAATATTAACAGAAAAGAAATGTAAAGCGTGCAGAATAGATTATAATGTAAATAAAAGAAATTGTAAATTTTATTTTACTTGTAGTAAATGTAAATCCGAAGAAAGTGTACTTTCAAATGCGAACATTTTATTTCAACGAAGCAAATTAAGTTACAGTGAAATAGTAAGATAGTTTATTTATTCGCAAACAAAGTACCTCTAACACAAGCAAGCAGATTGTTGAAAACAGGTTATAAAACGATCAATGCAATGTATATGAAATGTATGGAATTGTGTTCAAGAGAGATAATGAAAACGAGAGAAAAAATTGGAGGAGAAGGCAAAAGCGTAGAAATAGATGAAAGTGTGTTTTCGAAACGAAAGTTCATAATAAAGGTAGACTAGTAAAAGAAGTGGGGTAGTAGGAGGTATAGAACAGACAGAAGAAAAGAGTATTTTTTAATGAAGTAAGAGAAAGAGAATACAAAAACGTTAACCAATATAAGACAACGTAGAAAAATAAACAACAATAATAGCAGATAAATGAGAAAGGCTATGGAAGCTTAAATCATCAACTATAAACACATACAGTGAAATCACCATTGAAGTTTTATAGATTGAAACTGAAGCGCACACGAACACAGATAGAGAGCTTTTTGGCGGAAAGGGGAAATATAAAAGGAAAAACTTCATTAGTTTTAACCTAACCATAACCTAACCCTAACAAACGCTAACCTAACCTAACCTAACCTATTCCTATCCTTAACTAAACCTAATCTAACCTAACCTAACTTAACCTAACCTACTAACCTAGCAAAGAATAAGCATATAATATAAATTAAATGAAAAATGACATATTAACGAAATAATAAAATTAAATAATTTCGAAGGTAACATCGTCCAGTCATTACGCAAAGAGTGGTAATATAAAGGAAACTTATCAAGATACTTAGAAAATTTTCATTTGATAAACCCCTCCCCCCCCCATCAATTGAGAAGAAGACAAGATCCCTTCATTGAGTATTGCACCCTGTTGACCAAAATAAAATATATTTTTATGTCTTTTGTCATTCTAGACCTTTTTTGTGAGTAAAGGGAAATATTTTCGCTTTTCCCTAAAAAAAACTCCAATTTTTTTAACTCCAGTTCAATTTTTTCTGGAGGAAGATCCTACCTAATGTCCATATATTATATAAATTATATATACTATATATATGATATATAGTAATATTATATAGATGAATAGTATATATATATATATATATAATATATATATAATATTATTATATAGCTATGTCCAACAGTAATTTAGCATCCCAGTGTATGACTACGAATGGCATGTCCAACAAATTAAACTTTGCTTTAATTTCTTTTGACATTTCTTCCTTGTATTGTTTTCTCAAACGCTGGAGCGTTGATCTGTTTAAAACTAATTCTGAGGTATTACAACCTAAAGCTTCGGCTGTTGCCATTATTAAGTGAATTGAATTTCTGTCAGTGATTTTACACTGTCTTACGCAGAGAACATTTTTGCAGTGATAAATTGTGAAGTTATTCTTTCTCTATTATTAAGAGAATGTTCTGTTAATAGCGATGTTGTACTTCCTCTTCTCGTTCTTTTACTGCATTTGGTGAATCGTCTTCTTCGCTTAAGATGAATTCAGGTTCACAGGATTGCCCTGAAAAAAATGACAATTATATAACACACATGTGAAAGCAATTTAAAACAAAAAATTGTAGATCAAGGACAATATCTGTAAAAATAAAACATTAAAAAACATTTTAACAACATTAAATTAGACAAAATTAGAAAGCATACCTATAAGTTCCATATCCGCATACGTTCTCTTTTAACGCTCTTCCAGTTTTTCACGTTTCTCTTGTGTCCGTTTCTCCTTTTTAGCATGAGTCTGGTCTCGTGTAAGCATGCATCCTTTTCTTCTTTTCTCTTTGAGCTAGCAGGAATGATTTATCTTCTTCAATTTTTATGATGTTAAAGCCATTTGCATGTGCAATAGCCAAAAGATTATCTAATTTATCTGAGAAATCCTCATCTTTCAGCTTCTGTTTATCTGTTGTTCGCTTTGATAAGTTTTGCAGGTCCCTCTATACATTATATAGTTTTATTTGTCTCTCAATACAATGCTGTTCTGCTCAAAAGAGAATACGAGCCTTTTCCCAAAAGATTGATGCCTCTTTAATAACTAATCTAGCACTGTCAGGCAAGCTCATTTTCAATTTGGGCATGCTATAAATCAATACACTCAAAACGTCTGCTAGATGGTAGTTTACTACCTATAATTTGGTCACTCATGTTCCCAATCATATATTATCGGCCACACGAAGACAAAGATAACTTAAAGAAGTAGACATATTGACATTAAATTATGACAGGAAAGCGTCTGCAAGTCTGACACACATCCAACCAATGCGTATACTAAATTGTAAATTTGAGATACGAGTTTGATTTTTACCACTTAAACAAAAAATTTTGAAAGATGGAAAATAATGTTTATTTTTGTATACTTCCACTTTATTTATAGTTGAAAAATTATCTCCTACATTTTTTAATTGCAAAGTCTTTGATCAGATCCTCAAAATTAATCTTAGGTAACACCTCTGCTTCTGTACTTATAGTAGAGATAAGGCATCTCGCCTGCCTTGTTGCAAAGTTTTTTCTGATGGAATTTTTAATACACTGAGAACTTAGAAAACAAACGTTCAGATGAGCAATTTGTGACTAGTAATGTTATAACTATACGAAAGCCAATATCCACATTTGGAAAGGCACACTCAATATTGTCCTCTGCAAAGTCGTGTCAGAGAAAGAAGGCACAATTAAAAATGTTACATTACATTATCTGAGAGAGCAATAGTTTTTTAGTTTAAGTGAAGAAATATTGAGAGAAATATGATTATAAAGAAGCAAAAGTTGGTTTGAAGATTGATGTATTTGCAGAGATTTAGAAAGCATAAAATTGAGAGCTAAAATCTGGTTTATTTTGAATTTAATTTCAAAGGGAAAAAATGGAAGCTACTATTAGAAACTTGTCTATCAAAAACAGTAACTTTCTTTTAGTAGTCAAAAAATCCTCCCCTCCCCCCCCCCTAAGCTTTGAAGCGATAGACCATTGTTTAAAAATTTCAAATTGGAAAAGTTTTTTTATTCGACAAGTTTTGAAAACATTAAGATGTCAATACAGTCTCCTCGGCGGAGTGTAAAAGTTCTGCGTTCCTGCGAAAGACTCTAGAAATGGAAAGAAAATACCGGACAAGATAGATTGGTCGGCTCGGGAGGAGTCTAAAAGCAGGAATGAAGTTTACCAAACTTTTGCCTTAATACAAAAAATAACGGAAATGTATAAAAATTTTAGAGAAGCTGATTATATGTTCCAGTTCAACTATCCAATGCAAAAAAACTAAATAAAATAAATAAATAAATAAATAAATAAAATAAATAATAAAAAATAAAATAAACAAATAAATAAATAAATAAACAAAATAAATAAATAAAATAAATAAATAAATAAATAAAAATATATAATATATATATATATTATATAATAATATATATATATATATATATATATTATATTATATATATTATTATATATATATATATATATATATATATAAATAATATATATATATTATATATAAAAGCGAGAGGAATTCCGTCAGGTTTTGAAGGTGGATCACCTAAATTTCATACACCTCCCCAAAACGTTGGAATAGGCGAAATATATTAATTAATGGTAAAAGTTACTTAACGGCTACACGGAACGGGAGGTCGGATAAAAAAAATAATTCACAGGTAGGCTCTATGATACATAAATAGATTTTCTAGGGGTGAAATGAAATTTATTTTTTCCTAGGTGACCTGACCTCATTTGACCCCTAGAACACCGGGAAAAAAATCATTTTACCCCTAGAACATTTATTTATGTATCATAGAGGTTACGTGTGAAAACATCTTTTGATCCGACCTCCCGTTCGGTGTAGCCATTAAGTAACTTTGTCCTTAATCAAGAGAAAGATTAGTGCAGAGTTTGGGACTAACGCATTTAGAGAGGAACAAATGGCGTTGAATTTCTATGTTGTATTTAACCAGATGATTATGAGGACTTGTGCCTTGCTCTTATGCATATTTTTAATTCATTTTTCTCCCAGTCACTTTCAGACCTTTAAAAACAGTTTTCTCGTAATTTCACCCCCCCCTCAACCCATTTTCCTAATTGACAGCTTTACAGATCTTCCAGGACTGAAAATCGTGATTGGGTGTACTCTAACATTCGTTAGTTTCAGAGACCAAGGATTCGTAATTTTTCGTGACACGCATATTTCCTATAGCATAATTTCGACCTTACAAGAGTGCATAGCTAGTAGGCAAGCTAACCTTTTACGTACAACGCTAATCACACAAGCAATTTTTTTACAAATTGAAAAGGCGGTAAATCATTTGGCATTGGAAAATGCAGGGTTAGAAGATAAGAGACCTCCAATGGAGTGACTGGTGTAGACAACCACCGAACTGTTCCTATGCACCAAGTTTTAATATGTGCAGTTCGGACAGAAACCCTTATATTCTGAAGTACTGTCAGTTTCCTCAATTTTCCGCCGAAGGCAGATAGTGTATGTACTAAATCTGCGAAACAACGTTTACTTTTTAATTGGACTTCGGGTCAGTTACCAAATCTACGGTACATTCAAAGGTTTTTTTTATCTATTTCCTACTAGTCCGAATTCTTCGACAATCTAAACACTATATTAATACACCTTTTTGAGAAATCACCTCTCTTGGTTATTACAATATGACAACCATCAAATGGCTTTCCTATTAGTTTGGAAGCAGCAGCTGACGAAATAGACTACCTAGACCAAAGCTTCAGCAGTTGGTGCAGCTCCACACGTGTCCATGTCCCTTGGAGATGAATCAAACTTCATATAAATTTTCTTTAACTTCTAACCTTTGTTTTTATCAATTATCCAACTCGTGTCTAACATCGTAATTTCTTCAAAACCTGCCATTCAGAGCTTCCATCCAATTGATGGACACGACGGCTTCGCCTCTGCGTTTTTTCTTTCTTTCTCCCGAAATCATTAGCTCCTTTTCAAGACTTTATAATTATATTAAAAAGGTTTAAAACATAACTCTCATTACGGATCGCTAGTATGCCGTACACTTCAACCTTTTTACAGCCGCAGGACATACCGATAACTTTCTAAACTTCCCACTTACAATTGCATGCCTAATGACTTTTCTAAACTCTCTCTCTCACACACACTTCTTAGAACCAAATTGTTGCAGCTTTCATAATAATTAAGTTTCCACCAGTGGAAAAAGTAATTACTGTATTGTTAAAAAGAAACCAAGTTTAATAAACTAAATTTATTTAAAACTGCTTCGCCTCGTATTTTCATATGAAAATAAGTCTTTGATGTCAGGAGCACCATTCAAAATTATTTTTTTAGCTACCTTCTAGAATCTAGATAATCTCTGCGCCAGTTATCTTTGTTGTTGCCTCCAAGCGCA
>JABUQX010084937.1:0-10000 GCA_015478945.1 Trachelipus rathkii | reverse complement strand
ATATATGACTATATATAAATGATCGATATATTATTATATATATATATAATATATACTTATATACTATATATATATATATATTATATATATATATATATAATATATATAATATATATATGAGATCATGAATGGGTAAAAAATTAACTTTTAATTTCAGTATGTGAAGGATACCCTATTCCAACTATTTAATGTCAAAAATGACGAAAATGCGATATATATATATTCTTATTTATATATTAATATATATATATATATATATATTATATATATATAATATAATATATATAGATATATATATATATATAATATATATATATATATTATATATATATATATTAATATATATGGTAAAGGTATACAAGTTGAAAACTAGGTAAAAAGAAAAAAAAATGGCACTTTTAATGTTACCTTAAATTTGTCTTGTGTAATAAATATTTCATTTATTAAACAAACCATAAAAGGTATAAATATATAATTCATCAATGAAAAAAAAAATTAATTTCAAACTTAATTTATCAAGATTTTCTTAAGAGGTCCCTGAGACCAATTTATATATATAAGACAATATATATATAATTAATATATATATATATATATATATATATATAATCATATATATATATATATTATATATATATATATATATATATATATATATATATATATATATATATATATATATATATATATATAACAAAAAATTAACTCTATGAGAATCTTGACAAGTTATTATGAATCATGGAGAAATCAACACGGTTGCTGCTTTTATGAATTCAAAGAGCGAAATTATCCCTTGCTAGTTCAATCCTTCTTTAGGCGTACATTCCCACGCCATACATAGCAGACCAGTCAACCCCTTGGAAAGAGCTCATGTCAACATTCGTAAGAGAATATCCTTGGTATGGTGCAGTGAGAGCAGCGTGGGAAGTCAATGTTGGGATTGTTGGAGTATTCGGTGAAGTAAAAACAGCAGTAGGTGGTGGACCTTGATGAGTGTGATGAGTAGGATTGGCAGGTACAGCATTGATAGTAGTAAGTCCATGAGCGGGTCCTAATGCAGGGTTACCAGCAGTAGCTGTTCCTGGCAAAGGGTAAGGAGCATAGCGGTAAGCGGACAATGGAGGGTAGGCACCACCGCCTACTAATTTCCCATAATTAGAAAGTGCAGCTGCTTGTGCAGAGGCTATAGCTGCAGCCTGAACTTGCGCTGCTTGCGCTTGGGCCATGGGAGAAGCAAGGCCTCCGGCAGTGACTAGAAGACGTTTGGATAGAAGCGAAGCGGCTTGTACAGCCTCCTTTGGTTGTGCTTTCTTGCACTCAACTTTTTTGTTCTTAATAGTATGAAAATGAATTTCACATACTCTTTCAACGACGTCCTCACATTCAAATGTAACGAAGCCGAAACCTCGATGACGCTTCGTTTGGTTGTCCATTAACATCACCGTTTCCTCCACCTTTAAATGTGTATGGAAAATAAATAACTAATATACATCGATAACGCTAATTATACAGATAATTGACTACAACGTGCAAAATTCATAACTATTACAAGGATACAACAACTACTACAGTTGATTTCAATAAAAATTAATTTTATCCGAACTGAAAATAAAACTAACCTTTCCAAACTGCGAGAAGTATCCCTTTACTTCTTCCGCGCTAGTGTCCTGACTAACACCACCAACAAATATTTTTTTAGTTCGGTTAGTGCGCCCTTTGTTCTTAGGAGTTGCATGCTTCGGATCAATCTTCTTTCCATCCAGAACATGATTTGGAACGCTGATAACTTTCTCGACTGAGCTCGGGTCTCCAAATGTAATAAAACCAAATCCCCGACTTCTCTACAGTACAGAAAGATAAAAATAATTAGTTTCGGGTATAACATGATTGATGGATTATTACTCATGTTTTATATATATATATATATATATAGATATATAGATATATATATATATATATATATATATATTAAATATATATATTATATATATATATATATTATATATATATAATATATATCATATATTTATATATATATATATATATATATATATATATATTCAAGATAGTTAAGTTTGAGAATCTTCTAAAAACATTACCAAATAAGGTATTGATGTCAATGATAAAAACTTACTAAATACTCGTAATACAAAAACAAACAATATATGGTAGTAAGTAAACAATCAAGTTAAATCTATAGCCCAAAAATTTTTAATATTAACTACGAGTTACTTCATTTCTACATCAAATACATGTTTAATAATAATAAAAGATAAAATATTAATACCATAAAAATACTTGGAAAACTTTGTATAAAATTTTTTGTAAATAAATTTTTAATTACGTACACTTTGCTACATATTCAATAAATAAATTATTATTATTATTATTATTAAATAATAATAATAATAATACAAATGCTAATGATTTAATATGTACGATACGGTAAAATCATTGTCTAAAAAGGGAACATTCGCAATTGTTTAATTCACTCACGGCTGCACTACATTTATTAAAACTGTTGGTATTGAAATCCTAAAATACGACAAATATAACTAAATACCAAATTGTAGTTCTATGCCAAAGAGACGTTAACATCTCACGAGCACAAACAAAAAAAAAAAAAACTTGTCTAGATGAAAACTGGTAAATGGATGGATGGATGAATGGAAATTAATATAAGACAAAAGACGAACGCTTACATAAAACAACTTTTACTTTCAATGTAAAAACCAATAAACCAAATACAAAAAAACAGTATATTATTAATTAAGACAATACTATACTGATTAAATATTTCTAATTTTTTTTACGTTACGAGGCTATATTATATAAAGTATGGACATAACGTACAATGAAAAACTTTATCAAACGTTCCATATGCATTCCAAAAATATAGAAGATGCTTAAAATTCTATTTCTTTCAAATCTGCAGTTTAACATTTCAAATAAATAAAATAATAATTACTCTAAATGCAGGTTAATTTACTCGACTCTATGAAGCAGCTCGTGACTCACTTTGAAAGAAGAACACGAAGCGACCCACTTAAAAAGGCACGTCTTTCTCGAATCAAACAAACGAGCGAGATTTTGAACGGTTTTTTTTTTATTTTTTTTTAAATTGTTAAGAGAATTAAGGATGCAAAATTTGCTCTTTTCCGACTTCTTTTGTTCTTACTTTTAACATTTAAAACTGAAAAGAGCAAAAAGCCAGTGACTGTCGCGCGCATATATATATATATATATATATATATATGATATATATATATATATATATAGGTAGGGGAATTATTATATATATATATATATAGATAATTATTATATATATATAAGATAGTATATATATATAGATATATATATTATATATATATATATATATATATAATATATATATATACTATATATATATATATACTATACTATATATATATATATAATATATATTATATAATATTATATATATACTATAGTACTATATTTCTAGATCATATAATATATATATATATATATTATATATGATATATATATATATATATATATATATATAATATCTTGAAAGGGGAGGGAGAAGTGGTATGCGGAAAATTATAGAATTAAACTGAAAGTAATATATATTATGTAGGTGTGTATAGTATAATATGATAGGTAGGTGAGTAGAGTATATAGCAATACTAGGGCGGGTAGGAAGTATTTTATCGAAATTTGTTTTTTTTTTTTTATCTTTGGTTTTTTTTATTTTTTAACCTAAATTATTGGTGGCAGGGAATTGTGTGTGTGTTATATTATATATATATATATATATATATATCATATATATATATATACTTAGATATAGTATATACGTCCAGTCTAAGTGGTGAGGAGTGCATGATTTTATGGGATAATCTGAATGCTGTGTGTTGGACGGGGTGACTAGGGCCTCAGATTGTGTTGGGCGACTTGAATGGTTATATAGGCGATCGAAAAAGGGATGGTATAACAGGTGACTTGAGGTTCTGGGAGAATATGAGAATGGTAGGAAGGCAAGTGATTTCTGTGAGGAGAAAGGTATGTGTTTAAGTAATGCATTCTTCGACCACAAGAGTATGTATCAGTATACGAGAGTGGTGTAGATAGATAGTATCGAAGTGAAAAGTATAATTGATTTTTTGTTGGTGAAGTCTATGTTGAAGTATGTGATGGACGTTAAATCAGTGAGGGGTTTGGGGATTGGAATATCAGATCATTATATTGTTTTATGCAAGATTACGCTAGTGGGAGCATGGATGGATAAATAAGGAAGTAGGGAAATTCAGAGTGAGATGTAAAGTGATCAAGGTTATAAGGAAAATGTGAATATTTGCAAAATAAATAAGCTGAATGTGAACAAGATAAAATTGTACAATCTTGACGCAAATCAAGGAAGTCTTTGTTAGTAGTGGAAAAGAAGTATTTGTGTGTGCTAAAATATGAAGCAAGAATGTCAATAGTTGAATGTTGGGAGAAGAGCTGATGCAGCGCGTTCAAAAGTAGAAAGAGGCGTGGTTGAATGTCCTAAAAACCAAGGATGAGGTTTCAAAAGAAAAGTGTTTGGAAATGTATTTTAGGAGGAAAAAAGGAAAACTAAAAAAGTTGCATATATAGGGGGTGGAAAAGAAAAGGAGGTAAATGAACAGTTTGGAAGGAGGATGAGCGAGGAACTTACCAGGGAATAGGAAGCTCTTCTGGAAGGAAGAACGAAAAGTTAGAGTTAAGGGAATCTTCATAAAATAATGAAACAGGGATATACTTTCGTGAATGATGAAATGGATGTTCGAAATTCATCTGATGTTGGAGGACACTTCAAACTTGCCTACGACGACATAAGAAGTGATAGCTTAATGTGGGTGGTGTGGTTTGATGGTGTAAGAGAATAGATATTTTGGGGATGAGGTAATAGGTTTAGAGTTGAGAAAGTTCATGAAAGGTAAATCAGCAGGTATAGATGGAATTACTGGTGAAATGATCAAGAATGGCAGGAGATTGTGATTGATTTAATACGGGAGTTGTGTAACAAAGCATTTTGTAAAGGTTATAGTTCCATAAATAAGGGTGAGGAAGATAAAGGGTAATTAGTTCATATAAAGTTTGTAAGAGAAATGATATAAGTTTCGAAAGATATTGGCTGAAAGTGTGTCCAGCCACCAAGGACTGATCGGTTAATAACAAGTTCACTAGTAGTGGTAGTGGTAGAGGATGTATATATAGAATTTGTTGACTGTACGTCAGATGAATAATCAAAGCTTAAAGAAAATTTTTTTTTTTTTAGGCAGTTTATGGACTTGCACGAGACGTATGACAAATTAATTGGAAGCTTTGTGGCAGGTGTTTAAGGGAATATCATGGTGTGGGTGGCAGGCTCTGAATGTGGATCAAAAGTATGTATTGTCTTATAGTGAGCTTGTAAGATAAATGGCGAGAAAGTGAATGGTTTAATTTTAAGAGTGGAGAGAGATGCGTCATGTCTCCATGGCTATTTGATTTGTATATGATATTGTGATGAAAGAATTAGAGGTAAGGGTGCTAGGGAAGGGCATTAGCCTGAGGGAAATGAGGGAATGTACGGTGTTATGCTTATTGCATACTAATGTTTTGGTTTTGTGTGGCGAACCTGAAGTAAGTTTGAGATTATTGGTAGAAAGGATTGGTGTAAAGGGAGGGGTTCTAAAGTAAATTTAGATAAGGGTAAGTGGGGAGAGTCCGCGTTGTGAAATTTTGATGGTGAGATTCTAAGAACAAGCATCAGTCTAAATAATTAGATTATATGTTGGATGAAAAGGGAACGAAAGATTCAGTGTAGGAGAAAGTTGTGAATTTTAGGAAGGTGGCTGGTGCAATTAAATTCTTGGTGAATGTAAAGGGACTAATTCCGAGTGCGCTAGGGTTTTTCATAGAGTATGTTGTTACTGGTATTAATGTATAGTATTGAAACTATGTGGAATAAGAGGTGCAGATAGATCTAAGGTGCAATCTGTTCAGATGGATAATCTTATGAGCGTGTTAAGGTGTGCGAAGAATTGATAAAATGAGAAATAAACGTGTTAGGAAGATGTGAGAAAAGACAAATTTAAGAATAAACGTATGTATTAAGATGGTTTGATTATATGGAAAGAAAGGATGATAGTCGGTTGGTTAAGCATTATGTATAGTGGTGAGTGTGGTGGGAATCGACCATCCGGGAAACTGAAGAAAAAATGGACTGAGTAAGCAAAGCAATATCTGAAAGAAAGAAAGTAGTTTGCCAGAGGAAAGAAAGAATGGCAGGGTTTTGTGAGGTAATATGGTTGTGAGTTTAGCGCAGGGGATGGACCCTACATTGACGAGATACCAAAGTGTGAATTTTATTTCTCTCACTTAAGGGTATGAGGTGGGTACAGGGGGGGGGGTCATATTCTTCTACTAACTCTTTTGTTTCTGGTGTATTTTGTGCACCTCATGGGGACAGAAGGAAGATAAAAATTATATATATATATATATATACGGTATATATATTATATATATATATATAGTATATATATATTATAGTATATAATATATACTATAATAGTATATATATTTATAATATACATATATATTATATATATATATATATATATTATATATATATATATATTATATATATTATATATATTATATATATAATATTATACTATATATTATTTATATATATAAGTCATATCCAAAACTTCACGGTATATTAGTGTCTTAAAGAGAGTCTTTTCTCTCGCTTAAGGATTGGATTTTGCCCCCTCGGGAGAGCGCAGGTTTAAACCTAAGATAAGGCATCCTGAACGGACCACAAATTTTTTTGTTTCTTGAAGATTTTCTGTAATATTTAATTATAGCTTAAGGCAGAATGAATTACACTAATCTCAAACTCGCGCATCACTAAAAACAGCAAATACATACAACAGAACTGCCTATTAAAACACACAAATCACTTTCTCTCTCATGCTTCTTTCTAGCAAAGAAGGGGGTCCACCCATCTGGTTCGAAACACGACAAGGTGGTGAGAATATCCAAATGCGTTGAGCCGAAGCAGGGCTTGCTATAAAGCCTAGAAATCTGAGTAGCGTCTAATCTCCGGTTAGGAAAATACATATAAATCAATTTCCCCTAACCAAGAACCTACCTATTGTGGTAGGTAATTAACCATTCAATTCACGGGAAGAGGATAGTGGTACAAATATATATATATATATAAATATATATATATATATATATAATATATATATTATATATATATATATATATAATATATAATATATATATATATAATATATATATATATATATATAATATCTATATATATATATAATATATAACTAAGAGTCTCGGTGGCGCAGTGGGCTGAGTGGTGCGTGCGTTTGCACGCTTAGGGTCGTGAGTTCGAGTCCTCGTCACACGGGGGATTTGTACTTTTGACTAGTCACCAGGACGGACCGAAAAAATGCTGTTTGTAGGAGAATTTTCATGTAATTCGATTTACAGTTATACAGCATAGGTGTATTAAATACACTAATCTCATACCCTCACCTCCACTCATCCATTAGCCAACACATACAACGGTAAAACCTTTAATACACATACAGACACCTACATTCCTATTCGCCTCACGCACAGTAGGTCTGTGAGGTCCAGAGCCTAGCCATGCACGATGGCTGGAAAATGCTTGACTTGGTGCAGACTGAGGCTTGGAGTTACTATCACCTTGATACACCTGTCCCGCTTACCACTTTGTATGGGCCCACTGGTCGCGGGAAAAACATAAAATAGTAACCTTTCCCCCCGATTGTCGTGTAAAATAAATAAAAGAATAAATTAATATATATATATACTTATATAATTATATATATATATTTCATATTATAAGATATATAATATATATATATATATAATATATATATAATATTCACCTTCCTCTCCCGAAGACGGGGGGTAAGGTGCGTGCTTAGCATGCACTGGAAACAGAAACAGTAGAAGATATGACGCAAGTCGAAAAGAAAAAGCCCAGTCTTACTGCCTCATTTATACCTTTAGTGAGAAACACGCCTCAGTCAGAAAAATCTACCCTTGAGAGCTCAGTGATGACGGAACCGTCACTATCGCATCTGTCAATGTAGGTTACATCCCTTGGACCCAGGGGTGGGCCATAAAACCCCGCCATTCACCTCTATTATGCACCTTCTTCTCCCCTCTGCCAAACTCATTCCTCTCCTCCAGACATTCCTTTACTCAACTCAATCCACTTTTTCTTCGGCCTCCCGCCGGTCATTTCGAAGTCCCAACACAATCAACTACTATACATCAGCTTAACCAACTGACTATCATATATCCTTTCAACATGACCAAAACCATCTCAATGTAGTTCATTTATTCTCTCATTTACTTCCTTTCTTCACCATACAACTCCTAATGTGTTCATTCCACAATTCTTCTCACACCTAACACGCCCCTAAGATTGCCCATCTGAACACATTGTATTTAGATCTATACCTCTTATTCCAGGACCATAGTTTCACTTACGTATAACACTTAACACCAGTAACCCTCATGTACAGCACCCTAGCGACACTTCTAGGACTTGTCCCTTTACATCCACCAAGGATTTAATTGCCTCTAGCCACCTTCCTACCATTCACAACATTTTCCTACTACACTGCATCATCCGTTCCCTTTTCATTCAACACATACCCTTAGTATTTAAACTCAGACACTTGTTCAGTGCTCACCATCCAACATAACTTCACACTGAGGACTGTCCTCCACTCACAACCCATAACCTTACTCTTAAACTTATGTTTATTTTCAAACCCCTCCTCTTACACACCTTGCCAAATCTCCTACCAATCCTCTCTAACTCTTTCAGAGATTCGCCATACAAAACCAATCATCCGCAGTCATTTGTAATTTTAGGAGAGCGGCACCCTCCACTCTTCTTCCATTCTTCCATCATTTCTAAACACCTTCCCCTGCCACCCCCACACCTCTAAATCTTTCATAACCCCATCAATATACAAATTAAATAAATAACCAGGAATGTAACACATCCCTCCTCACTCCGTTGATAATATTTAAACCAATCACTTTTGACACCATTCATTCTTACACACGCTTCACTATCGTACATACATACTTTTGATTCCATTCAGAAGCCTACACCCAACACCATATCACAAACACCTGCCTTAGAGCTTCCCTATTCATCCTATCATACACTGTTGCAAGGTGCCTAAAACCTAAATTATTTCTCTCTGGCATTTCTTCCAATGTCAAATTTAATCCATACATTCTACGGCTCTCAACAAACGCACCTTGTTCTTCACAATCAGTCCCGTTTTGACGCACTCTTTCAACCAAAATAAATATAATAGCTTTCTAATGTCCATATAATCCTCACAGTTACCCTTATCCCGCCCCTTACCCTTATATAAGGATACTATTTACCTGCTCTACTCCAATCTCTCGGAACCATCCTCCATAACCTATATTTTAGTAAATTATAAGATATTATACTCTATTACCTATTAATTATATATATATATATATATATTTATAATATATTATAATGATATAAGTAGTATATATATATATATATATATATACTATAACTATAACAATATATACATATATAATAAAATACTCAACTCAATAAAATACTCGATCATAACTCCATCATAAAACTATAAATACCATCCCTCCTAGTAATATAAATATATTATAATATCCGCCATCGAATACAAATACCACTAAAACCCTATTTTATTGTCATATACATTTGATTTGGGTTCCTCTTTTTAAATTCATTTCCTCCTCTATATGACACAACAATCATATATATATCACCTCAAATTCCCATTCGCTTTTTTTCTGAACTAACTACTCTACATTTAACTTTACTCTCTCAAGTTCTCAGTATGATATATATTATATATTATTATATATATATAGTATATATATATATATATATAATATATATATA
>JABUQX010084936.1:0-24982 GCA_015478945.1 Trachelipus rathkii | reverse complement strand
CAAGACATTTTTTTTTGTTTAATGTTAAGGCCAAGGATGCTTTTATTGTCACGAGGAGAGACGAGGAGAACCGTCGAAAGAGATAGGAAAGTTAGAAGGAGTCTTAGAGTAGGGAATTTTGTAGAAGTTGGGTTTTTAAAGAATTATATTTCACAAGTTGAGACGACTCCACCAGGAAATTCTATCCAGATCAGCGAGAATAGAATCGGAAGATTAGAGGACGAGAGGCACAATCTGAGTAAATGGGAGCAGAACATTGAAATGAAGTTGAGGATGAAGGGTCGAGTCATCGGTAATCGAAGTGGATAGAGTTAGATTGTGCAGGTGAGGTAAGATCATTATGAAAGTAGGAATAAGTGGAGATACGACGAACCCTGGAGGAACACCACTATTGACAGAAAAGAAGCAGGAAGTCGCCCCATCAAAACAGCCGATAATTGAGTGATTTGAAAGAAAACTATACATAAGTAAGCAAAGAGAGGAGGGAAACCCAAGGGAAGGGAGCTTGGGGGGAGCAGTGACACGTGTCATGAGACCGGTCACATGCCTTGAGAATTGTCAAGCGCCACCACTGCAAGTCTCTCTGTAGTTCCTGAGAAGGGCGGAAAAACCATAAATCAGTTACGATAGAAAGTATATCACCAGTAGACCTCGAGCTCCGAAAGCCGTAACAAACTGGGGGGGGGGCGATCGAAAAGAAATGAATTGGACTTCCAGACTGATCTAAAGAAATGAGAGTTGAGAAGGGTTTCAAAGATCTTAGATAGAATAAAGCTGAGAGCTATAGGGCGATAGTTAGAAGGATCAGAGTGGCTTCTTTTTTTCGGAAAAAGGTTGGACATGTGCGTGCTTCCAAACTGAGGGAAAGTGTTAGATTTGAGACATAGAGAATATAGTTCAACGAGGGGCGCCGGGGTCAGCGACGAAAGCACACTCCATCAAAACTCTGGGAGGAATGCCATCGGCCACCCACCTTCCTAACGTATTCCTAGATTCAGGAGCCATGCACCGACAAATGTAATCACAGGCATGGCATAGGACACCTGAGAGAAGGAAGAGGAACGTGGAGGGAGGAGAGGAGGAGGTAGGAGGAGGGGAGGAATGCAGAATCATCTAGGGTTGAAGTTAGAGGCAAATAGTAGGGGGCCAATAGAATTTTCCTATTAAGTTGGAAATTAGCAACAGCCCAAAGATCGAATAAGAGAGGAAACGACAGTTTCAGAAGTTGTTAGAGAGATGTTTTTGGCAAGAGCCAGAAGATTTATCAGTAGCAGAAATTCAAGGGGTTGGCACTTTCGTTTGATGACACCGCTTTGCTCGACGAGAGTAATCTCTGCAAGATTTCTTATCTGAATGAAAAATTAGCAACCGAGTGCATTTTTCTACACCCAGATGCTTTTGTCACTAGCCTGAATGCCAAGAGCCAAGCACGATCGAACATGGATTAAGAGGAGAGAAAAGATTAGTCGAAAGAAGGAATGGAACCTGCTCATGACTATCAATCGATTACAGTCTCCACCTTAATCGGCAGACAGCCGAAGCGTGACCAGAGTCAAAGCAGTATTCCAATTATAATGGCTAGGAGAAGACGCAAGGCCCCCCAATATGCCCGATCAAAGTGCCAGAAAAAACGCAATATATATATACTATATATATAGTTATATATATATAATATAACTAACCCGTATATATATATTATATATATGATATATATAATATATAATATATATATATATATATATTTATATATATATATATATATATTTATATATATCATTATATAATATATATATTATATATAATTATAATATATTATATATAATATATATGATATATATAAAGATGGTGAAGATGAGATATGAGGGAGTATATACTAAAGCGAATTGGAGAGAATGCTAAAGATATCGTTATGATGATCATTGTATTTTCTAAGGAAAAAGAACTTTTTGGGTTACAGAAAATAGATTTGGCGCGATTCTGGGATGAGATATAAATAGTATGGCTGATGAGCATGTTGGAGAGATAGCGTATTGGCGTAGTAGTATATAGCGTGGATGGAGTATATGGATGATGGATCCACTCATACATCATCACTAGAACGTAGTTCGACGTTCTGTGGGCTGCTGAGACACACAACTATAAATGATGTGCTAACTATAAGTTGTGAAATATCGCTTGTATATAATATATATATAATAGCAGAATGATATGAAGACGGTATGTAAAGATTAGTGATAATATATATATTATATACTATATATTCTATCGGGTAACAAGAATGACGATATGTAGTGAGTGAGTGTAGAAGGATCATATGAATTGAGTAATGTATGTATGTATGTATGTAGGTACCTTGAGATGATAGTATGATGTATATTCTGTCTCGATTTGTATGTATATTGTATATATGTTAATATGTATGTATGTATATATCTATATTGTAATTATTATATTTATATATATATATTATATAGTAATAATATATATATATAGTTATATATATATATTATATATATATTAATATATATATATATATATGTATATAATATATATACTATATATATATATTATATGTATATATATGTATATATATATATTATAGATATATATTATATATATATTATATAATATATAATTATTATATTTATATATATATATATATATATTAAAGTAAGGGACTTTCAAGGATGACAGAAACACTCATGATGGAGATAGATAATTAATAGATTTCAAACTCTTGGGCAAAATGATGACGCTTTTGCATAGCAACTTTTTCTAAGTCCTGAGATACAAACAATATTCTTGAAGCCACGTATTTCTAACAGGGTTAGAAATTATTTAGGATGCTATGTGATGAATGCTGCTAAAGGCAGATATATCACCAGCCAATAAAAGCAAACGGATAACAGAGAACGCCTCGCAATTACCATCCGTTAGCGATATCATTGCTGAGAATCCACGAACGTTCTTTTGGCTTCTAGCTGCGATGAAGCTTGTTCATAGGTGTCAAAAGACACTATCAAGTGACCGAAGAATATCAAACGGAAAAGCTTGAAATCAGAATAAAAGATCCACATTTTATGACTTGATATGTAATAAGTTTTTCCACATCATTGCAGAAGTGCGCACAGAATAATTCTTATGCATGTCCCTTGTAAAAAAGTGTAGTCTAGTCGAGCGTCTTTCAGTGGTGCAGATCTCATTTATGACGAAAATGAGAAGCAAACTCTTCCCTGAAAGGGCTCAGAAGCTTATGTTTTTGAAAGTATAATTTGAGAATTATTAATATTCGACCCATATTAATATATATAACCACTTTTCCAAATGGGTGGAGGCTTGGAAAAGAGGTTGGTGGGGTGAAAAAGAGTTAAGTTCAAGCGTCCTGCACTCTGGTAACACGGATATATACTATATATATAATATATATTATAATATATTATATATATATATTATTATATATATATAATATAATATAATATTATAATTATATATCTATATATAGTATAATATGTATATATATATATTATAGATTATATATATATATATTATAATATATAATATATATATATATAATATATATATATATATATATATATATATATTTTAACATCCCACCTCTGGCTAACTGTTTCCGGATATTCTCTTTCTCTATCTCTTTCTTGAACCAATTGGTTCGTAATGCTAAGTCTTGTGCCCCTATAATTGTTCTCTCATCTTCTTTTCTTAGATTATCTCTGCATACTGCTTCTATTGATTTTTCTTTATCTATATACACCTGTTCTATAATATTTTTGTATTCCTTTGCAAATGCATGTTCCTTCCAATTATTTTCATGTTTTTTTCCTTCTTGCTTTTCTGTGCTCATTTCTTAGGTGTTTCATCTTTTCCTTCTTTGTCATTCCTTCTGTTGTTGGATCATCGTTAGGGATATCATACTTCCGTAGGTAATCTCTTTTTTTTTGCTATTAAAGATGTTCTCATCGCTTTCTCTGTTTCGTGCTAATTCACCCATCTGATGAATTTACTGTCACTTTCTTCAATATAGGTTGTTAATCCGATCACTTCCTCTCTATATATTTCATCTATTTCCTGAAGTCCCATTCCACCTTGATCCCTGGGAACATACAATCTTGCCAGGCATTGGTTCTTATATGTCATTTTATGGGCGTGGAGCATTTTTCTTGTTTTAATATCCAATTTATTTAAATCTTCTTGGGACCAATCAATTATTCCGAATCCATACGATAGTACTGGTACTGCCAATGTTCTTATTGCTTCAATCTTAAATTTGCTTTTCAATTCAGATTTTAATATTAGTTTCAGTCTCTTCTCATATTCTTTCATTTTCTTATGTTCTATTTTTTCACATTCTTCTATTCCGAGGTACTTATAGGTGTCTCCCTGGTCTAGTTGTTTAATGATCTCGTCATTTATTCTAATATTTCCACTGTCAATTCTTTTTCCTTTCTTCAACTCCAGAAACGCACATTTATCCAGTCCGAACTCCATTTGTATGTCACTCGAAAACTTCTTAACTACCTCAATCTGTTCAATTGTTTGTTTGGGGAGTATAGTTTGATGTCATCCATGTAAAACAAATGCGAGATGTTTTTCCCTTTCCTTTCATTTCTTGATCCTATTCTATACCCACTATGCAAGTTATTTATTAATGAACTTAGTGGGTTCAAAGATAGTACAAACAGCAATTTGGATAAGGAATCCCCTTGGAATATTCCTCTCCTTATTTTTACATTATTTATTTTCATCGTACCATTTTCATGATGTAGTTTGATATTTATCTTCCATTCTTGCATCACTTTTCCCATAAACTCTCTTATCTTATTATTGATTTTATAGATTTTTTAATACTCTTTGGGATCCATTGAGTGCGGCACACCATCACAAACGATAAGAATGCTTTATTTATAGCAATGCTTAGTTCTTTGACCTGTGGTATATAGCTAGGATTTTTGTTATTTATTATAGTGGAGTGATAGCTATGTTGTCCGATAGACTTGTCCCTATACTAGAGTAGTGACCTTTTAGTGCAGTACTCTGATTTGATATCATTATGTTTTGCTTTAGTTTGATGTTTGTATTATACCTTCTCACTAGTTAGAGATGGCTTTAATATTTGGTATATAGTTGGTAGAAAACGGGAGGTAAGTAATTGACTATATTTCCTGGGTTTTGTGTATTCCGGCTGGTTTTTACAAGGGAATAAGGACTGTTTCTCCTTTGGTCATCCACTCGGGTATTTCAGCTGTTCCGTAATTCTATTGAGGCATTTTGTTAAAGGTTCTCTTAGTATCGTAATTTTTTTTAAGTGATCATATTTTTTGCACCATGTTGGTCAGGTTTTCTTCATGTAAACTGTACGTAGTATCATTTCCATCACTTCCCTTTCGGTTAGTGGTTCAAATTCCATCTCATTAATTTCTTCTATTTGGGGGCTCCTTCCTTGTTGTTTTTATCCATTGCCAGCCTCTTCATTATGTGTTTCCGTTGGTCTTCATATATACATCCTCCAAAATTCCATCAGTCTCTTCACTTTCAGGTGGATTTATCAACTTTTATATTTTTTCACCATCTGCACTGCTGTCTAATAGAACTTTCCTTATTCCCTGTCTTGGTACATTTTTGTTTTGTCTTTATCTTGTTCTTCCCTTTCTTGTATGTACTAATTTTTATTGCTTTGCCGCTGATTCCTAGTTTTCTGCTACTGATATGCGTGTGTTACTCGATTTCTGCCTCTACCTTTTCTTATCATATTTTTGTGTCTGTCTGATTTTTACTTTCTATTGCTGATGTTTCCTTCTTCGTTTCTTTTATCAGTAGATATTTAGTTCTAAGTCCTTCGGCTATGTTCTCTCTAATGCTAATTTTCCCATGGCGGGTTTTTTTTTCCTTCTTTTCTTCCATTTGATCTATTTTTTTAAAATCAAATATTTTCCTCCCATCAAATCTGTTATCGCTCTTGCTGTTGCATAATATAACCTGTTTACTTCTGAGATATCGCATCTCTCAGGTAGTAATCTTGGTAATACCCTGTTTGCTATTTCGGCATATTTATTTATTATCATCCAATTATCTATTTTATTTATTCCTTTTCTATCTTCCATGTTGGTATTAAAATCTTCATCTCCATAGTGTGCTATTTTGCTTATCATCTCTTCTTCCTCCTGCATTCTATCCCCGTTTTCGTTTCTATCATTTTCAGTCATCTCATCTTCATGTTGTTCCTCTGTTTCTTCATAGTGGCTTCCTGTATCTGAATCATTATTACTTTCACTATCTGTTCTGTTCATTATTTCTTTGTTTAGGATTTCAGCAGCCACTGATATTTCTTCTCTTACTATCTCTGTCTCATCCAACTCCCCATCTATTATCGCTGCATTAATTAGGCATTTTATCTTTTAGCTTCTTTTTCTATAAACTTTTCCACGGGTCAACTACTGTATTTTGTGTTGAGTCATCGACCTGTTTACCTACTCATTATTTTACTCTCACTGTTTTATATGTCGCGAATCATTTCGGTGTGATCTGAATCTACACGATTCTATCTGAATTTCATTCTTAATTCTCTCCTTTGCTCTACGTTCTATTTCCTTCAGGTCTTCATTTGTAGGTAACGTAGCTTTTCTTTTTTTTATTGCTCCTTGATTCCTTTCTTTATTAAAGTTGAGGATGGCCTGTTTTTGGGCGATCAGTTTCCTCCTTTCTACCCCCGTATATTTCTTATTAAACTCATATTCCATCACATCATTTGCATTTATTATTTCATTATCCACAACATATTTCCAGAAGTCCGTTTTACCTTCCTCTTCGGGTATTAACATACCTATGTAATAGCTTTCCATTAAGTATTCGTTCTTTTCCTTTGTCCATTCCCATTCACCTTCTCCCTCCATCTCGTTCATCTTCCTCACGTATTGATCTACTTCCTCCTCGATTTGTTTTATCTGTTCGTGTGTTATCGGGGTCTTTTTATTATTTATATTTGTTGCAATACTGGCAAATCTCGCATCCGGTATTCTTTCCAGTTTAATTTTATCTATTTTACCTCGTTGTTCCAACATATTTCTCGTTCGTTTGGTTGTTCCCTTTTTTGGGAACATCTTATGTCTTCCGTATGTTACGCACCAGAATATCTCTTTTTTTTTTTCTTCCACCGTGTATTCCAGTCTATCACCACCTCTACGGTTGTAGGGGTTGCATCTTTTTTTTTGGACTTTTTGTTGTTTCGATGAGTCGGGAGAAGTCTTAGGCCTCTCTGACGATTCATCAAGTGGAAGTGGGGTATTAGGTGTTATAATCCCACACCTTACTGGTGTATTCTTTCTGTTTCCGGGGAGGGATAATTTGATTTGCTCATCAGAGCTCCGTCCCTCCTCATCTCCCTCTAAAAATGGGGTAGGGCCGGCACCAGGTCTTCCGAGTTCCTGGCACTTAATATTTTTATTTTTTCCTTCCATGGATAGTTTCCAGTAACGTCCACCACATATTGTGGCTTCATGTCTACTGTCTTTTCGCAGGAAGACACGTCTGGGGCGGTATATCTTCCGCCTCATCGTGTCTCCCTGGGCCCCCCCCCCGCGTCGACAACGCAGACAGTTCTCCGGGGGAGAATCTTTATATGAAAGTTCAAATTTATTTAACATTTTTTTAATAACAATGAGTTAAAGTTATTTAAAATTTATTTTTTGTCAATTTGGTACAGGAGGGGAAAATAGAACCATGAAATTCGTAACCCCATGATTTTGGAGAGAGCCAACTGACCACTCCAGCAATTCCTTCTTCTGTTTGGTGACGCAGTCCAAGCGTCGAGCTGGCAAAAATGTGCCTGCTATCATATATTCAGGCCTACCGTCATCCATTGCCCAAGTGCCACACTCTCCTGAGCTCCCTGTACCCATTTTTCTAAACGGAAGACAGCCATCTTCAGAAGAAAGCAGCAAATCAAAAGACAATGAAGTCGTTGACCTTGAGTATAGTGTAGCTGAGGAGAGAAATCCATCTTTCCCCAACCGAGAAGACATCAACGACTCGACCAGAGATCCTGGTTTCACAAAGTCCAATGCCGAGCTTTTGACGTAGAGACTTAAGCAAGGTAATTTGTTACATGAAAGTGTGAAAGTCGCAAGTCAGAGAAAACGCCACCACTCTTTTTCAACTTTTTTCACTAGTCAAGATGGGCTTTGCGTTTTCCACAATGTGACAGGTTTGTTTGAGGCACTTGGAATTACCTCTAACCATTGCAAGCAACGCATCTTCATTGATAGCTCATCAAAGAGTTTCAAAGCTGTGCTATTTCATAATTGGAACATGTCTCCATCTCTTCACTTGGCTCACTCGGTGCAGCTCACAGAGGAATACAGCAGCGCGAAGCTATTGCTAAGTGCCTTGAAATTATGAATAAAACAAATGGGAAGTTATCGGAGATTTCAAAATGGTGGCCTTCCTGATGGGTCTCCAAAGCGGCTTTACCAAGTTTCCATGTTACCTTTGTCTCTGGGGCAGCATTCCCTCCGCAGAACACTATCAAAGGCGGGATTGGCCACAGCTGCCTGAGTTCAGTGTAGGGAGGAACAATATCAAATGAGAGCCTCTGTTGGACCCCCAGAAAATATTGTTTCTTCCACTACACATAAAACTAGGCCTCATGAAACAATTTGTCACAATTCTAGATAAGGAGTCTTTAGTCTTCATCTACCTGCAAGGCTTCTTCCATAAGCTGTTTGAGGCTAAGGTCAAAGCCGGTATCTTCGTCAGATCACAAATAAAAAAGATCGTAGATTGCAGGAAATTCCCGAAGAAGCTGACTAGCACAGAAAAAGCAGCTTGGAACAGCTTTGTTGCAGTGGTTCGTGGCTTTCTTGAGAATCACAAGGCCGAGAATTAGGAGGAGCTTGTTGAGACCTTCGTCAGGAATTACCGCAAAATGGCTTGCAGGATGTCCCTCAAAGTCCATATCCTTGATGCTCATCTTGCTAAATTTAAGGAGAACATGGGGCGTACTCAGAAGAGCATGGCGAGCAAAAATTTCACCAGGATATTCTGGACTTTGAGCGCCGCTACCACGGATCATTCAAAGAAATCATGATTGGAGACTATATTTGGAGTTGATTCGTGAAAGCAACTTACAGTATAAGCATAAATTCAGAAAAACTTCTCCCTTTTAAATATTTTGAGGCCTTAGTTGTATAAACTAAAAATAAATAAATGCTACTTATGAGCTATATGTCTTTTTTTCTATTTTGTGTAACCAAGAATGATTATATTGACCAATTTGTTATTTAGAAATTGGTAAATTTGTGAAATATCATTATCCTAGTCACAAAATCAAAGTTTGGAGGAAATATTACCCATTTTCATACCTTCTAGGATAAGAAAATAGGAAATTGCAGTTGTTGCCCAAAGACCAAAAATGTGTTAGTGTTATTTGTTTTATTTTCTTGAAAATAGATTGTATATTCATTGTTAACACAAATGTTATTAGAAGGTGTTGGACACATCAGCGACTATGAACATATTTCAAACATATATCTCCATATGTTTGAATGGTAGTATATCCATCACTATAATTTCAGCAATAAGTTTATCCACTCTCTAAGATTTGTCATCTGTTGAATCCCAATGTTTTATAGCAAGAAAATGCTCTTGAAAATTTTAAAGTTGTTCATCGTCCTTTCTTTAAAAGGTATTATGAAAAAGAACATTTTACAGAGTCATGACTCTTTCAGCGAATATTTCCGGCGCAAACATTTTTTTTTGACCCGTTAGAGTATATGAAACAAGAAACTAGTAATTTTCTTGCACTTCAAAACAATACAATCACAATAAAAAACACAGGGCCGTTTTGATATAAGCCGGAACATGGAATATATGCAAGAGATGACCATGTCCATCAATCCTACATTAGCAAAAAGAAGAAAAGAGTTGCAATTGAGAATGATATTGGAAAACTCAACTTCAATTGTTTGATCAAGAATAATATAAATTTATCTTCAAATGCATAATTAAATATATATCTGAGTCGTAACAGATCTAAGCTGTCCTTCATTTTATTTTCATTTTTTCTGCTCGCAGGCTATGTCTAGAGGAAACTAATGCCAAATCATGAAAATAATGGAAGTGTTTCGAAACTAAGGTGGAGGTTGTTGAGTTTGCCCTGCGCAGCATAAACGATTAATTCTTTCTCCTTTATTTTTCATATATACTATATATAGTATTATATATAGATATTATATATATAATATAATATTATATAATATATAATATATATATATATTATATATATATAATATAAATAGGGAAATATATATAGTATATATAGATAGATATTAATATATATATAATAATATATATATATATAAGATAGATTAGTATTATCAATATAATATATAAGTATAATAGTAATTATATATACATATATATTATAATATATAATATATATATATATATAGTATAGTATATATATAATATATAGTATAAATATATATTTAAATTTTTAAAATAATATAAATATATTTTAAAAAACTCAACTTCTCAAATCTCCCTCTCAAACAGCATATGCTTACTCTTTTCCATTTCTTACGACGGCTTCTAACTCTCTTCCTGGTGAAAACAAAACATATCTTGTCTTAACAATAAACAAAATAAGATTGTCTTGGAAAGCCTTCATATTTCAATGATTATCTAAGCGGTGGCCTCAGAAAAACTGGGAGTTCTAATAGGTTCTGGGGAAATTTTTTTCCTCTGCACAGGGCTCCATCATATTAAGGCCTATGTCGCCCTTTTATGAGTATCTGTTCAACACACAAGTGTGGGGGACCCGGCACCACCCTTCTATGGGATAGGGTTGAGTCTAAGCTAGGAACTAATAAACTTCCCTACTTTCCGAAACCTCTCTTGGACCCTCTATCGTCTGCGACCGGGACGTTGGGCGCCACTATCTCTTTTCTATAGGCACAGTAGCACCCGGTAGATGCTCAGGGAGTTGGCCGCTCGTATTCCACCTCCATTGCGTCCGCCCTCGTAAGTAAAGGTCAATGCTCTCGCGATGAATTTTCGCGTGCCAAGATGAGAAAAAAGCACCCCAGACTACGGTTCGTTTAGGCTCTTCTTTCCATTACTTCTCTGTGAACTCCTTGCCTATCCTTGTTTTCCAAAAACTATATTTAATCATCCTCTCTTTAAAGCCCACGTCTGCCCTCACCCGAGAGATTTGCCTTAGGCTGGGGATTGGGCGGGGGTTTTCCTTCGGTTAATCAATTTACACATACGACCAACCCCACCATACTACCCTCTGCAAGTACACACAGGAACACTCACACGACATCCACACACACCTACCACGCTTGAGCTACGCAGGTGTGGTAACTGTAATATATATATATATATATATAATATATATAGAGTATAGTATAAGCTATATATATATAATTATAGTAAATACAGAATAAATATATAACTATATAATATATATATATAATATATATATATAATATTAATATAATTTATTTAAGCTAATATTATAATTTCTTATATAGATATGATATATATATAATATATAATATATATTATATATAATATAGATATATATATAAATATACTTAATATATATAGGATATAGATATTTGGATTTAAAATTTATATTCCTTATATATTTACTATTTTAAAAACCCCTTAGTTCGCTAACTAGGTAGTATTATAAAAACAACAATTAAAAACATTTTACAAAACATAGATAAATACATTTGACAAGAATCAAAGTAAAGGATTTAATGTGTTGAGTTATGTAATATAATACTACCTAGTTAGCAACTAAGGTTTATAAATAGTATATATTATATATAAATATATAATATATATAGTATATAATATATATATATATATATATATATATATTAATAGTTAATATATATATATAATATACAAATCCAATTCTATAATGTTATATAATATATAATATATAATATAATATCATATAATATATATATATTTATGGCTAAGGTTACCATAAGGGAGAAAAAAACTATGATTTTAAGAATGCTAAATGAGAACAAACGTTACTAGATATATGTAGAACATAAAAACCAATGCATTAAAAAAAAATACGTAATATATATATAATATATAATATATACTAAATATATATAATATATATATATATATATAGTATATATATTAATATATATATATATATATATATATATATATATAATATATATATAATTTCATAAATTTTAACAAGACACAAAAAGATCCTCCTTTGAAGTGTCCAATAGCACTGAACAAAAATTTAGTGTTAACAGACAATATGATTTTTTTTTGGTACTTTTTTTTACTAATTTATGCTTATAAAAAAAGGAATTTTTTTATTTTTGCAAACAAACAATATATATAATATAATAATAATATATATATATATTATATATATATTAGTATATATAAATATATATATATATATATAATATATATAAAAATATATAATATAATATATATATATATATAATATATCATATATATTATATATATAATATATGATTCTTCGATATCATTTTTATACATATGTAAATAAAATATAATATAAATGCAGTATATATATCAACACCATAAATATATAATATTATATATATATAATATATATATAATATATATATATATATATATATATATATATAATAATATATAATTATAATATATATATAATATATATATATATATATATATATATTTATATATATATAGTATTTAACACGGCCAAGAGCTCGAGACGACGGGGAACAGAGGGGGGATGTTTTGCATACCGTATGGAGGGGCGGAGGAACCCCCGCGACACCCAATCACCTCTTCCCAGGGAAAATAGTCCTACCTTATCGTTCCCCGGAAGGCCGAGAGACCCGACTCCTGCCATCGGTGCGTCTACCCTTGGGGTTCCAATTAGTTTTTTTAAAAAAAATTATTATACTAACCTTATATAATTATTTTGTTTCAATGGTATTCAAAAATAGTCCGTCTAGTAAAAAAAAATTCCATATAAATCATAAAGCAACGTTCACATTAGAATCTCAGAAATATTACTAAAGTATACGAAACAAAATGCGTTTTCTTCTCTGAAATCAATTTTCTCAGGTAAACATTTTTTTTTCATTATAATCATTAAACACCTTAGAATGCTCAGAAATATTCTGAAGTATACGAAACAAAATTGTTTCTCTCGAAACCAACATAAAATGTTGCCAGGTCAAGGATAGCATTAAATATTTCATTATTTCTTTATTATTTGAAAATATTCTAATATATATATATATAAGTATATATTATATAATATATATATAGGTATATATATTAATAGTATATATATAAATAGTAATAACTTTGTATATATAATATGATATATAATATAAATAATAATATAATATATTGATATATATATATCATTTTCTCCTTATTTATAAAATATAAGAAATTTTTTGTTTTAATACATTGATTTTTATGTTATCTAATATACTAATGTAAATTTGTTTAAATCTAATATAATATATATATATATATATAGTATATATTAATATAGTATATATAGTGATAAATATATAATATATAAATATATAGTAGTATATATAGAAATATATCTTCTGTTTTCCAACTATATTTAATCTTCCTCTCTTTTAAAGCCCCTCGTCTGCGCTCACCTGAGAGATTTAGCCTTAGGCTGGCGGGCGATGGGTGGGGTTTCTTCGTTTTATTTTCTCCCCTCCTGAAAGCTCGCCCGTGATGGTGGATAACGTGTAATATAATAACGTATATATAATATATATATAATATATTATATATATTATCATAGATATATATAATATATATATATATATATATATATAATAAATTATATAATATATAATATATATTTTTATTAATATATATTTATATAGATAATAGTAATAATATTATATATATATATATATTTTTTATATATAATATAATATAATAATACATAATAATACATATATTTGGAATTCAAGCTAATCTGCGCTTTATAATTTACAATTAAAAACCTTTTGCTAATAGGTAGTTTATAATAAACAAACAAATAAAAACATTTTACTAAAACATATAATATTATCAGTTTATATTTGACAATGGTTTACCGAAGATGGAGGACAACACTTTTCTCCCTGAAGGGTTCGATTGAGTAAGCGCGAGCTGCGGATAAAAAAAAGAACCAAAAAAAGGGGGGGGTGGGGGTGGGTTGGATGTGTTTAATGTGTTGTTTTTATATATAACCTATTAGCAATAAGGTTATTAAATAGTATAATAATATTTATATATATATAGGAAGTATATCTATATAATATATATATAATATCATATCTGCTTTCATGAAGCTAGATAATTGAAAACCATTCTGATAACGTGATGAGAGATCCATTAAAGGAAGGAAAAACCTAGAGAGCTCTAAGAAAACTTAGTTTAGAACAAAGTTTACTGAGAATTAAGAGAATAGAGAAATCACGAATAACAAACAGAGGAAATAACCAATATTTCCAGCCATCAGACATAATACTTAAAAGAACAATCAAAGCATTGTTGATGATTCGTACACATCATATACCCTGTATTAATACCCAGGCCGTACCAAGCTTTCACGTTTAACAAATGTTTAAATAGGATTTTTTTAAACACTTTCACTATGAAGATGAACTACTATACGAAAAATCTTCCACAGCAACAAGCAGTTCTAGATGAGTAAGAAACGAGAGCAGGTGCATACCGTTATTCCCAGTCCTTTCCAGCCCATGTGTGTAACCATGGCTATTTCCGTCAACACTTGATATAAATTTCAAGATAAGTTAAATAATCGAAGAAACAAAAGCAAACACCAAATTATATAGTACGGTACAGGACATTACGCATCTCAAGTTAATTACGTGAGCATGGAGTCTACAAACCCTCAGTTTAAAGTGACTGTATTCCTACTACAACTATAGAGATTAACAGTACTACTCTATTTTATCGAGTATAATGATCACATCTCGATCACTAATTTCAAATGATTCATTATCACACATCATTGTTCATCTTCAAGCACATAATCTCGTTTTCACCGTAATTATAAAGGAAGATGTCTCATCAGCATGTTATGGCTAACTGAGCAGTCATCAACACAAATATTAGCAAATATCTCGTCATACCAACTTACAAACACAGATCCGTATAATGATTCATTGAGACTTAACCTGTTTGTAAAATAGTGACATTCTACTCATTTAGTCTTCACGTAACGTTTAGTATTTATGAGTGGTACCGTATCAAAAAAAACACACACTAATGACAGTATATCATCATACCACAGCCACTATATGTATATTGTTTTTTTAAGAAGAATGTGGAGGAAGGACTAAATATTTCAAATATAGTGCAGAACTAACACAAATGAGTTAGGATCACATACAACTCTCATCTGTTATATATCTTTATTAATACCTATATATACTTATATCCTTCATATGGTTTAATTTCTATAATTACCTTACACAAAAAATAACGGATCAGAAGGAGTAAGTCACATAAGTTCGCTTCTATCGGTACGATTAATTATCTAAACCATCACCCGTAGCTGCGTTATAATAATTCTGTAATATGTCTTTATACGACCTAAGTAGTATTACCTTTTATATCACGGATTTCTTATAGATCGAACTTACACAGATGGTTCCTATTTACGTGAGTAGCTAGGTAAATCCTACCGTTCACTAAGTATAGTTCACTTCTACAATCAAATATGATGATTCTGATCACTTTCATAGAAGACCAAACTCATTTACTAACTGAGCAACTAGGAACCACTAAATGCATTTAAAAACAATAATATATTATGCCTATCGAAATTAATTCTCAGTGAGTGAAAAATTGCACCGATCCACTTTTATAGGGCGAAAGAGATTAGGTTAGCCCACAATACAAGTTAGTCATAATGGCGAAAGTGATATCATAAGTGTCCACCTATCAATTTAACTTAAAGTTAAAGAAAAGTGTTTTGAAGTTAAGAATTACCGATAAAATATTATTATACTGATAATAAAACACAGCATAGGCAAATAAAATGATTATATTATATATAGCTTAAGCTTACTTATATATGTTTGAGAACCACCAAGGTCATCTCGCAACTAGAATTTATACTTTAAAATTTTTAAATACATGAAATAAATTTTTATTATCATAAATATAAAAATAGATAGTTAATAATATATTATATTATTTTATTTTGATTTTATAATATTTTGGTTCATGGATATAGACTTTCTTTTTATATATAAAAATTCAGGTAGGCTTATATATAATTATATATCTATTTATATTTTAAATTAATACTTTTAAATTATAATATTATTACCAAATAATAATAAATTTTCATCTCTGATCTGATTACGAATTTCTATTTTTTTATTATGATTATATATATATATATATATTAGGAATATAATATTATCACATCGTCATATAAATATTATTTTATAGGAATTTTTGCAAATGTATTATATAGTACAAGAATAATATAGTGTAATAATAAATAATTGTAATTATTTTGATGATTGATTTTATATGACGATATTTCAACCATTAATTATGATAATGTTAATTATTAAAATAGAGCTTGATTATTGAATGAAAATTTAAGCTTTGCACGATCTTTGCGCGGGTTTAATATCCCCATTATCACACTTAATTGGAAGGGTGGAGAACATAAATGTTGTAGCAATAGCATAAAAAATGGCAAGGTGAGTGCAGAGTCATATAATAATAAAAGATTGAACATATTGTATTAAAGTATTAACCGCCATGTGTGCGAGATAAGTTTTTATAAAATTTGTATGATATTGCGAGTTATCAATAATAATATTTTCATTCTATCCAAATCACAATTGAATATATCATTAATTACCTAATGAAGATGAGATGAAGAGAATATTTACACAGCCAAGCTGATCGAGAGAGGAGAACGCATCGACGAGACGAGGAACGGAGGAAAAGAGAGAGGAGGAGAGAGAGAGGAGGGAGAGAGAGATGCTTTTTGCAGATGAACTCCACGAGAGAGAGAGAATTATTGCAACGACCAGTGAAGCGGTAGGAGAAGAGCAGCAGAAGAACAAGACAATAACTACAAGTCCTCTCCTCTACAGAACTACAGGAGGCAGCTCCTCTACGAGCAGCAAGCCCTGAATAGCGGGGCAAGAACGCAAGGATTCGGAACTCTCATCTCTTCGTTCCAGAGACCTACAAAACACTTCTGTATCTCCTTCTGCCAAAGAAGCGACAGACCCTCGTTGAAAGCACTACAAAGTAGACCTAAAAGCACTCTAACACAGAGTGCAGATCTCCTCCACGCCAGGTGAACAGATGACTCTTCCATGGTAACTACATAATTGGTGACAACAACTTGTGAAGTGGAGGTAGAAGAGGAAAGAAATAACTTCCACACGAGCAACGTACTACCTAGATAGTATAACCCTGGAGTATCCCCATCTGATATTATAGTTTGTCATAAAGTCATACTACCATATGTGAGCAGGTTCCCATTAGTTTTTTAAAAAAATTACTATAGTATATATATATATACTATTAATATAATAATTATTATATATTAATACATTTATATTATAAATATAATATTTAGTAATAAATATTTATACTTCAGAGTTATCTGATAGATGAATTAATAATTAAAAGACCACTCGAAATGAACGACAAATCCACAAGCACCTAAACTAACCCCAAGACAAAAATACCCCCACCACCGTAGACCTCAGACGTACTCTACACATGAAAAGTAGAGTCACCATCACTACAACCAATTACATGCGGCATCAATAAAAGTCAGTTACGAGTGCGACGTAAAGTTCAATATACAATTCTGTTATGCATCTACTTGTCTTAGTCAGATTGTGAAAATGGGTTTTTGGAAATTCATGCAAAATGTATTTAATCTTGAAAAAAGTTGTTTCACTATTGTAATGCCTAGAATGAAATTTTATCTTTAAATTCAAGTGTAACTACAGAAGTACTCAATTGAGGATATTACACCCCTAGATGGTAAAAATATGATTGCCGACATTAAAAAATAAGAAATGTTGATATCTGCTTACAATTCCAACCACAAATAAGTGGAAATGGAAATTTGATATCAAAAACTGTACAATGCTTCACATTCCGTTGGTAAATCAAATGAGGATTTTTAATTTTGACATAAACTGGAAATGCCTGGAGACTCTCTCCCAAAAAAATTACAGACTAATGTGCATTACACACTCGATTATCAAAATATTCGAAAAATCGAATTCAAGCAGCTAACCAAATATTTCAATACAAATGCAGTATTTAGGAACTTTCAATTTGATTTCAAAACAGGGTAGAAAACTTCTGACGAACAAATATCTGTCTAACTTTAAAATCTACAAAAATTTAGAAAACAAAGTGTCGTCTGCCTTCTTATCACTAGACTTCACGAAAGCTTTTGATACAATTGACCTGATATCCTGATACTCAAATTGAATTGGCAGGGTTTCAATGCCTTGAATATACATTGGTTTAAAGCCTATCTGAAAGGAAGAAATCAATATTTAAAGCTGAGCGATACACTCTCTGATGCAAAAGAAACTAAAATTGGTGTTCCACAAGGTTCCGTACTAGAACCACTACTTTTCTCTATGAACACAAATGATCTAATCTCTCTCTCTCTCTCTCTCTCTCTCTCTCTCTCTCTCTCTCTATATATATATATATATATATATATATATATATATATATATAGATATTAAATATATAATATATATATATAAAATATTTTTTTATAATATATATATATATAATATATAATAAATGATGAAATATATATCTATTATATAATATTAATGACAAAAATCCACATAAACCTATCTCAAAAAGTTGATAAGTACTATATAAATATCATGACATTAATCGCGCGCAAATAACCTGATCCGATGAGCTTGTAAAATCTTTCATGCACTATTCTGATTATAAACAGTTAGCGAACTGTTAAGCGAAACAATTTACACACACTGAAAATAAATGATAACAGAATTAACTCAGAGCACATAAACTTGTACATTTACTTTTACTTTGAGTGATAATTCGATCTCCATTAACATTTTTTTAATTTAACCTTCAAAGATATGGCATCGAATTAAATTTGATTCCGAATAATCAAATACATTTAATCGATCTACTGTTAACTGAGACAATAAATAAAACCTTATCCAATACACCTTATTATGCTATTATATAATATATATATTTAAGAATTCTTACTAAGATATATAATATATATAATAATATATATTATTAACTATATATATTATATTATATAAAGTATACGACATAAATACAGTATATAAACTAATATAAAATAAATATTAAATAAATATTACTTATGATATTATGAGCCTGTGAAAAGTACTGCTCTCAGTTAAAAATGTTATATATATAATTACTATATATTATATTATACTATAATAGTACAAATATATAATATATATAATACTATATATAATATATATAAATTATATTATATATATGGTCAGCACCCCGAAGAGGCCAGCATGTAACTAAAAAACTAAATTGCCATTCGAAATAAAAGAAACATTTATTAATCAAAGGAACATTATTTTTTTAGTGTCTTTTATTATAAAAAAAAAAAAAAAAAAATAACGCTTCTTAAAAATTTATAAAATTGTTAAAAAAGATTGGATATTAGCTGTTTATGATAAGCCATGCTATGTGTTTGAGAATTACGAAGTTATCTCGAAAGTAAACCGAGGAAAGCGCGCCCACTAAACTTTGCTTATAATGTGAATTTTGTTTTTAAAACTAAAGAATACCCCAAGGTGCACCGATGGCAAAAGATGGCAAGAGTCGGGTTTCTCGGCCTACCGTTGGGAGACGACGGGGGACTTCGTCCCCTCATCTGTCCCTCCGGAAAAAAATAATAACCCCCTAAAAAGGCATATAAAATAAGATTAAAAAATTAAACATTATTCTCCAAAGCGCTACAATAATAATACTTAATTTGGAAACTCATTGCTCTTCGTCGACTTTAATAATGCAGGGATTCAAGGTCAATCACAGCTACGTACGCTTGCCAGATCTAAAATTATACTAATAATATTAATGGTAGTTATTAATAAATTAATTAGAATACAAAAAATAAATTTTTTTTTAAGTTTCTCGATGAAATTACTTAGAGTAAAATCAAAAAATTTATATTATCTACACATGTAGATGTTTATAGTTTTCTAGTTTACATGCCGCCTCTTCGGTGAGGATGCTGGCAATAGTATAATATAATTATTATATAATATATATATATATATATTAATAATAAATATATATAATATATATATTATATTATAATATATTTATAATATTAATATAAATATATTAATAATTATAATATAATATATAATATATATATATAATATTCACCTCCCAACTTAATTTACTGCCATTAATTGAAGTTATTAAAGATAATTAAATCATTAAACGCTTACCTATTCATGCAATTGTTAAACGCATAAAAAGTTATGATGTATACATCTCCTTGGTCGAAGCAGAGATTTATATAGGTCAACACACCCACATGTTTTAAAAAAAACTAAAATGTTGAAATTTGAACATATCCTTAATATCTCCCTTTTAAAAGAAATATACACAAAGTAATTCCATAACATCACCCTGCGAATTCTAAGATCAATCATCTAAAACATTCAAACGGATGGAAGAGTTAACTTTCGAAATCACGCAAACCTTAATACTCCCCTCTACAGACTCTTACAGCATTCTGTTTCCTTTGTTGTTGCTGTTATAAAAATAATTTGGTAAATGAATGTAAAATAATGAAAGATCATTTATTGCTATAACAGCAAAAATAAATTAAAGAGGATAAAATTTAATTATTTTTAAAGATATTATTTATATTTGATATTGACTTTTTGATTTATTATAATTTTTGTGTTATATTTAAATCCAGGAATTTTGTGGTTGTATGTTGTTATATATTTATATTCAGTTATTATGATGTGACTGTCATTTAAATACTAGTCATTTATATACTCAATTATTTATTTATTAACTATTAACTTTTTATAATTTATCATTTCATTTTTTATTTTTAAAAAAACTGGTAAAAATTTATACTTTTTTATTAAAGTATATAATATTATCTTCCATCATTTATAAATTTTTATTTTTTATGGAAGACGCCAATTGCTCCAGTCGGGACCTTGATAAAACAATCACATGCTACTGCCGCCGGTGCTTATTAAAACAATATATTTATTGCACTAATTAATAAATACCTAAGCTCACGATTCACATAATTTAATTATAATTATTCTAAATATATATATCTATATATTTAAACTTTTTTTTATATTCTAATATATATATATATATAGATATATAGTATATACTTATATATATATTATATATATAAATATATAAAATATTATATATTATATATATATATATACATATATATATAATATATATATTATATATATAATATATATAGGCTATATATATAATATATATATATACTATAAATATATATATATATATATATATATATATATATATATATATATATATAATATAATATATATACAGGTATAGATTAATATATAATATATATATATATAATAATATATAAATATAATTATTTAATATAATATTGTATATATTAAGAACAGAAATTTTGAATTAGCGTTATGACTAGAGACAATTCAGAGATATATAATATATATTAGTGTTGGCGACACGTTTAAATTTATTGCGCAACGCAACCGCTTGGCACCGGGAGGTCGAGCGCACATTGCCACCGCACCGACACCAACCCGTCATCATTACCGAAGACCGCACCACACACCTGCACCGGCTCTTTGCCTCTGCGACACCGCACACGCCACCGCTCTGTCACCGCACCGCACTCGCACGATGAAGTCGAACCACAGCGCCACCGTACAACGCCACCAAAATTGCGCACACGCACTGCACCGCCACCGGAATATATATATATATATATATATTATATATATATAATTAAATATATAATATAGATATATAATATATATATATATATATATATGTGACATATTATTAATTAATTATAAAGTTATTATTATTTATTTATTATCTAATATATTATTAATTATTTACATAATATTAATATATAAATAAATATACTATTCATACTTATATATATATTGATATATATATAGTAAAATTATACACACAAAAAATTATATATATATATATAATATACTGAAAGTATATATATAGAATGAGCTATTCTACAAAGCAATACCCACATCACATCCGCATTACGCAGAGCCAAATTCACATATTACAACACAATAATATGTATATGTACACCACGTAAGACAGCAGAGTTACGATCTCTAGTAATTTAACCATAGCAATAAACTCCACTAACCCATCATGCACAAGTATTATCACTACATAACATATTACTCCAATTGTTAAATAATAATCTACAATACACTCTATCTACATCACAACCACCCACTTCATCCAAACTACAACATCACACACACCTCCAGACCGTAGGTTCAGTAGAGTAACCACAAAGAATAACATCACTGTCACTCAACATAATATCACAACTAATAATCACCTAACATCATAACGAATGTAGTAAGGTAAGCGGTCCATAAAAACGCCAATCTTATATATATATTATATATATCATATTTATATATAAACCCACTCATATTAATATATTAGTATAATATATATATATAAGAGACGATAGTAACGCTCCCGAAGAAGATGAGATTAACCCCACCCTTTGGCATATATGGAGTTCTATAGAAGTACATACCCATGCACTCCAGTGCCCAATTGTTCTTCCGTTTTGCGCTCAATTCCACATTTTCTTATATTGGTGTAAGCTTCTCCCTTATCACACAATAAAATACAATTACAGACAACATACCTTATTAAAAAGAAAAATAAAAATGAAAAAAATATAGGTTCACAATCCAGACGCCGATTTAGTCTCGGAAAGCACTTTAGAGGGTGCTTCACAAAAATAACCCCTTATCCACACCTACCCTCATCACCATTAAAGGCCATTGACAACCTCCGGTGATGAAGTATGTGCCGTCACGAAAAATTGCCGTCTTGTTTTATATTGAACGGTCTCTTTCTCATAAATTGTGTATAACCTTCTCGGTTTTAAACTAATTTTCATTTTGTTGACCTCTCCTCCTATAAACCCCATCTCTCATTCTTAACCGGAATCTATTAGTTTTTGAGCGTTCTGACGTCAAACTCTACCCTGTTTACTCCTTAAAACCCTGCTCGAATTCTGATCTCATCCAAAAGTAGTTGTGCCAATGTCTGCAATGTTTGTTTGTTCCCTTGTAATTGATTTTGGGGTTTTCCGAATATTCTATCTAAATAACTCAAGCTAACCTGTCAATTTACCATTAATTTCAATCTGTTCTGTATATCTGTCACCTAACCTCAACTGACTATTCAAGATTCTTCGACTACTTTAGGCTCCTCAAAATTAAAAGGAAACACATTCTCTCTTCTTCACTGTTCTCTGAAATCATTATTTCATTGCGATGTATTATCTAACAGATTTCACCTCGAGCAACTGCTTTCCTCTATAAAACTCAAGATGCATAGTAGGATGAACTTTCCTACCACTTCTTCATAATCCAGAAGACCTCGAGGAGTTAGTGCAGCTCCCTACCCTATCTCTGATAATCTTTTTGCAAGATGAAGTTCACCAACATTTCTAGAACTTTTACTAATCTGCTAGTCCTATTCTTTCATTATGTTTTGTTAAATTCTTTCCTCCTCGGGGCCTCCGACCACTTTCATATCTGTTTTCTGTTCTTATATCCAAGTCTATACAACAGGAAATACCCTACTCTACTTGCACGAGTAGAGATAAACGATTTCTTGTCAACCAATTGATGCCTGTCAAATAGATGTCCGACCGCAAGTCCGATCGATTGCACTAGGTTGCGCTAACTTATTGAATTTCCCATGGAATGACTACGGAATTCGTGGGCAAAGTGTTTCCTAAGATGAGTGATCACAATATGCGCGAGCTCATTCTCTCTGACAAGCTAAGTGTTAACCCCCATGATCTTACCTTCGGAAATCTAAACCTAGAAAACCTTGTGTTAAACTTCTGCTTGTTTATCGATGCTTTTATTAGCCACAGTGGAAAGACTGCACCTATTATGTAAATTCCATTTCAGTCTTCCACAAAATTCCCAGAAACCTTTACAACTTTATTATTCATTCCCAAATCATGCAAAATTTTTCTCCATGACACCTAAAAATTCTCTTTCTCAGTAGAAAATACAATAATTTACTTGCTCCTCTTCCTGACGTCGCTTATCTGTTATATTTCTCATCAACACACATGTTTCTACTTAGATTTTGCTTGCTTCTCTTGCCTGCTCCTTTAGTATCGAAACCACAACTGCTCGTTTAACCTTCACTAAAGCTACTCTTATCTTCAACTAACTTGCTTCTAATTAAACCTTACACAGTCCATGGTGCCTATTCTTTTTCATCCACCTCCCTCCAACATAGGTGATGATAATAGTGTATTCCTTTTAAAGATGTTATTTCTGCCTTTTCAGTACAGATATATAATTATATATATATATATATATTAACTAAATATATATATATATATATAATATAGATATATATATATATATATAAATAATATATATATATATATATATATATATATATACTATTGATATATATATATATTATATAATATTAATATATATGATATATATATGTATATAATATATATATTAGTATATATAATATGCATAATATACAGGAATGAAAATTATATTATATTGGTATAAATACAATATATATAGATACTATATATATA